>QEPC01000306.1:1446460-1459549 GCA_003113815.1 Sphenodon punctatus
AGAGATAGCGTTAGTGATTTAGTTTTAGTGTTTGTAGGAGTAGGTCTGTGTACTTATTAGATAATCCATTTAGTTCATAGCATTTAGAATAGTTAATAGCAGTTAGATTTCGTGTAGATAGATAGATATAATATTAGATTAATATTTTTTTTAAAAACACCATATAAAAACCAAAGAACCAAATAAAAAACAAAAGAAAACCATATAAAACCCAATAAAAAACCAAAAAACCATATAAAAAACCAAAAAACCACCCATAACAACATTTCCCGAATGGCCAAACCAAACAGCCAAACAGCCTAACCGAACGGCCTGTTCGGACGACCGAACCAAACAGCCGAACCCGAACTCGCCGAACTAGCCAAACTGCTGAACTGAACGGCCGAACTGAACGCAGCCGAACTGAACGGACGAACTGAACAGATGAAACGAACGCAGCCAAACCAAATGGCCGAACCCGAACCGTGATCTGTTCGCTCATCCCTAGTTCTTGCTTTGGTCGGAGCATTTTCTCATACTTTTCTGGCAGGCTTTATGTGTGTGTGTGTGTGTGCTAGAGCTCACTGCAAGAGTTCAGCTAGCTACATAAATCCAATCCCCATGCACCTGGGATGCTACCTAACATCCTCCTTCCCCCTCTTAGGGTGTTCTCTGAAAGTTGACAGACACCCCCCACGTACCCAGGGTGCCTACCCAGACTGGAGCTAGGGATGGGTGAACGCTGTTCCGAAGTTCAAGTTCAGACCGAACTTGAATAGTTCAGTTGACCAAACCAAACGTGTGAACTTAACTCGTATTCGAACATTCAGTTCGGATGTTTTTGGTGAGTTCGGAATTGAATTTTCATTGGTTTCAATGGAAAGCACATTATTGGCTGTATCGTTTTTGGTTTTTAAGCTAGGTGGGTGAAATTTGGGGTGCCTATACCTCCAATAGAAAGCATTATGTGTACCACATTTCAAAATGATAGAATAAAGGACTCCTATTTTAGAAGCAGTTGAATTATTGGATTTTGCAATATTCTACATATACATTCTTAGCTGTAACTTCTTTGTCTCACATATAATGTAGGTGAAACTTCTCCAGTTTATACCCCTTCCTATATCTTTGCCAAATTATTTTTGCCAAATTTCAGAAGGATTGGAAAAATGGTCTTGGTGGTATAAGAAATTAACATATAAATGTATGTCTGGCTATAACATCTTTGTAGTCCAACCAGTGTACATTAAATTTGACAGGGCTATATATTACACTTTCATAATCATCTCTGACAAATATCAGAAATATTTTATAAAGATTACCAATGTTATATGCCTGTACAACATAAGTAGAGAAGGGGTCTATGCCTGGGATTATCTTATGTCACTGTGGTATAAGATTGGTTTGTGATGTGAATTGGCCAACAGAAATGTCAACCACATATCCTCATTCTGTGCTGGGACCATCCCAACATATCTCCCCCACTTGTTTCTGGGAAGTCAGAAGCATCTGTTTAGGAAAGAGTCAATAGAAATTCTCTTATGTCCTCTGTCTCAGTGCTGCAGGATGTGATTGATAGTTGGCCAGCCTGGATGTGTTTAAACTATGTCTCCTGACTGCTGGGATGCTATCTCAGAAGTCCCAGTTATGTTGCTTATGCCCGCCACAGGGCCGCCCCCTATGCCCACCTCGAAGCCACTACCAATTGGTCCTGTAAAGCTAGAAGCTTGCAGTAATGTGTTTGGCCATTGAATGTGTCTGTCAGTCTTTGGGGTTGCTCCACATCCTTCCTCCTACAGTCTCTCTCCCCCTGCCATGCGGGGTGCCTGCCTCTGACTGGCACTGAATATGCTGATATTCATCTGAATAATGATCTTCATGGGGACAACATCAATTGCTTATATAATTGGGTCCTTTTATCAAAATTTCCTGTACATTTGCTGAAATGGTAGAAAAGGTATATGATACATTCTTGCCCAATATCCTGTAAACAGAATGGAATATCAAAATGTTACAGCTGGAAATGTGTTTTCAGGTTAATGTCTTATATCCCTGGGACCCTTTATCCACTCTTTCTGAAAATTGGCAGAAATATTAAGTATATGGAGGGACATAATATTTACACATTTCATGAACATTAGATGCAGGATAAAGAGGTTTCAGCCATGAATGTGTATGGAGCTTTTCTTAAAATCACAACATTCAATTGCTTCTTAAATCAGTTTCCTTTACCTAATTGTTCTGAATTTTGGTACACATAGTGTCCTCTATCACTGATACTGTCTACCCAAATTTCATCATAAATAAATAAAAAATAAAAATGTTATAGCCAGAAATATGTTTTTCAGTTTTTTTCCTTTATTTCAAAAACCAAATGTCATTTTCAGTTCCTGATTGTACCAAACTAAAGACCGAACCGAGACCAACTGAACTGAGGAGTGAATCTGAACTCAACATTCGACCTGAACCACCAAATGGCCAAACATCCAAACATGGTTCTGTTTGCACATCCCTAACTGGAGTCTGTGCCAAACAGCAGAGATGAGAGCTCTATCCTCTGGCCAATTGACTTGACATTTCAAGGACACCCTGGATGGAACAGAGATGTGATTGCCTTTCATACTGCATGCTTCCAGCTTTCAAGGACAAATCCTGCTCTGAGGCAGGCATAGAAGGGACATAACTGGGACTTCAGACAGCAAGGCAGAGGGCAGGGAGAAGCATCCCAGGAATCAGGGGACATGGTTCACACATCCAGGCTGGCCAATTGTCATCACAATCACATCCTGCAGCACTATGACAGAGGACATAAGAAAATACGTTATTGGCTCTAATCTTTCCTAAGCAGATGCTTCCAACTTCCCAGTAACAAGTGATGGAGAGGGTTTGGGGTGTTCACAGCAGAGAATGATATATTGGTGACATTTCTGCTGGCCAATTGGCATCACAGGCACATCTTGTACCATAGTGACAAGCATAAGAGAATCCCTGGCTTAGACTCATATTCTCCAGATCATGTGCAGGCTTATAACTTTGGGTCTCTCTACCAGATCTTTATTATATTTGTCAGAGATGATCCTGAAGATCCAAGATACATCCCTGCCAAATTCATGTAAAGAGACAGGAAAGCAAAGAAATTACAGCCAGAAATGCATTTACAGGTAAATCACTTATAACATCGGAACCGTTTATGCAATACTTATGAATTTTGGCAGACATGGGAGTGGTATAATCTTGCAAGTTTCATCTACATCAGGTGGGAGACAAAGTTGTTACATCCAGAAATGCCTGATGTTTGATGGAATTAACATGGTTTAGCAAAGAAAGCAAATGTGAAAAAATAACCCTAAGTATGGCCCTTTTCACAGAGACAGTCTAACAGTGATAAAATGGATGTTAGATTTTATTATTCATGTTGCAGGGCACCCACAGAGCACACCTGAAGCCCTGCAGCATTTATAGAAAAATGTAACACCCATTTTATCACTGTTAGACTGTCTCTGTGAAAAGGACCTATTTGTATTCTTTAACTTGTTCAATGGGGATACCCTGAATATACCATTTATGTTTAGAGCAAATTTTATCTGCAGTCAGAACCTTAGTTTTGGAAAAATTGATTTCAAGAGATTCCTGGTGACATGTAGCAGCAAATTTATCCACAAGTCTCCGTAATCCCACTTGTATATATACATATTCCATGACTTGAATGTCTCCAGGATGTCAGAATTTTGTGATTTTTTTTTTTTTATAAGTGTGGTGATACATGTAAGTAGGGATGGGTGAACAGAACCGAGTTCGGAAATTCGGTTCGGTTCAGTTCAGTTCAGAAATTCGATTCGGTTCGGAAGTTCGGTTTGGTCGACCGAACTATTTGAGTTCGGTCTGAACTCCGAACTTCCGAACAAAGTTTGGAAATGCAAACCCCATTGAACTAAATGGAATATTATCTTTTAGGGATGGGTGAACAGAGGAGAGTTTGGAAATTCAGTTCGGTTAGGTTCAAAAATTCAGTTCAGTTCGGAGGTTTGGTTCAATCGACCGAACTGGTCAAGTTCGGTCCGAACTCCGAACTTCCGAACCACGTTCGCCCATCCCTACATGTAAGATTTGTTTGAGATTTTTTTGCCTTGACGTGCTTGTGTATTGATGTTGTTAGTATGAGTTTGTTTCATGGATATTTTTTCGTAGATAATCCTGATTTCAAAAGTCATCCCTGAAGAAGACTACAGTCGAAGTATGTCAGATGTTCTAAACTTTTGATTGATACTCCATGGTTCATTGAGCACTTATGGACTCTTTGGATGTGATTTCTGTCCACTGTAATATTTTATACACTTTGTCACTCTTATAATGGATGTTTTCTATGGCAATAGATTTTTATAAAAGCATCCCATAGTTTTCTTTTGCTTGTTTATCCTCTGTCACATTGCTGCAGGATGTGTTTGGGATGCCAATTGTCCAACCTGGATGCGTCAATCAATGTCTCTTGATTGCTGGACTGCTTCCTTGCCCCTCTGCCTTGTTGCATGAAGTCCCAATTATGTCCTGAAATTTTCACTTCTGTCCCCAGATTTTCAGGACTAGTATTTGCACAACTTCTGTTAAAATCACAAAAGTTCAATTGCTTATAATTTCAGCACCCTTTATACAATCTTTCTGAAATGTGTAAACCGCATGATCCCTTAGGTACAGGGTACAATCCTTCCAAATCTAATCCAAACTGGATGTAACACAAAGACATTTCTGCATGCATTACAGTCAGAAATACATGTGCAAGTGAAATGCTTATAACATCAGGTTCCTTTATCTAATTCCCCTGAAATTTGACAGAAATAATAGTAATGGAAAGGGGAATCATTTGTGCTAGTTTAAAATCACAAAATTCAATTGCTTATAAAATATGGAGTCTTTATCCAATCTTTCTGGAATTTTGCAGGGATAATGTCTTGTATGAGGGGTACAATCTTTCCACATATCATCCAAATTGAAAAGCAATGAAATTACATCCAAAATAATGAAAAATAAACATTTTCATGTTTTTGTTATTATTTTCTTTCATTTTTGTTATTGAACAACGAAAATGAAAGACTCATTGGTTTTCATTATTCTAATAACAAAAATGAAAGGCCCAATCCTCACAGCATCATTCATTGAGCCAGACAGAAGGCAGTGAGCTGCCTCGAGTTGCTGTTGTGCAGGAGGGTGCAGCATAAAATGAGACAAAAGAAAAAAATGAATCCAGCTTTAGAACCTACTTCGGGTGTGACATGAGAAGCAGGCTTTATTGGTTCAGAGTAACTGCTCTGTGCTGGACAGGCCTTTGACCCATGATTTCTGTGAAGGCTGCTAGACACAGTCCTCCAGGCTTGCTGGTGATTTAACTGGGGCAGAACGACCTAGGGATTCGTAAGGGGATATAACTGTCAGAAAGAATAAAGCAAGATATGATGAACATCTGCACCCAAAATTTCGATGTGGTGGTCAGACATGCTTAATTGCATTGTATGGAAGCGTGCAAGTGACACATCCAAAATGGAGCAGGCAAGAAGCAAAATAAACAAGGCATTGAAAAAGAGGCTGGAAACATGAGTGGAAACATGGCTGGAAACATCACACATCACAGAGAAATATCCTTTCAAAAAGGGCTGATGTTTAGATGGGACGGGATACACATGTCTGACTGGGGTAATGATTTATGGCTTTGCAACCTTCAATTTGCCTTGCAGGAGCATTTGGGCCTTCCAGTGGGTAAAAGGGGGGGTCAGAGGTTTAGTCTTTTGGGACCCCTCTCTGCCCCCCTTTTCTGTGGCAGATATCAGACATAGAACCATGGCTGAATTAAAAGTGTCAGTTAGAAAAGCAATAGATACAATGCATCTGGGGGGCTATGTACTAATTTAGCCAGGGGCAGGCAAAGGCTAGTAGCTGTGGCTAGGTCAGCTATGTGCCCCCCTGTACCCTTTCCTTGTGTGGCCCCTTTAGGGTTCAGGAACCCCCGAGCCTGGCTGGTAGTGTTCCAGGCAGTGCAGGGGTCGCCTGCCTGCATACAAAATATTAAGCGAGGTTCATGGTTCCACTTGCTGATATTTGGCACAAGGGATGCCAAGAGGGCCTGTTACACTGATATCCTTAGGCATCTGCAAAAGGCACGCTCAGGAGGAGGTGACAGAAGGCAATGACTGGTGAGCCCAAGGTAGGGGCTGCCAGCTGGAATTCAATAAAGTTGCAGCCTATGCCCATGTTACCCAGCATCAAGTGTGTGTGATTCCTTGGTTGTGTTCATGCAAACTCATGTTTACTGTGTTTTCCACATTGGCAATGATGTGAAAAATTGTGGTAGTACCCAAAAGCTTAAGCTAGATGCTAGGTTCTCTGATGCTAGTGAACCTGTGTTTAAAAATGGACCATGATGTAAGGAACATACAACCTAATTCACAGTAAGTGAACATAAAAAAAAACAATTTCCCTGATCTAGGGCCCTTTTCACACAGGCACTCTAACACTGATTAAATGGGTGTTACATTTTATTAAACATGTTGCAGGGCTGCAGGTGTGCTCGATGGGTGCCCTGCAACATTTATAATAAAATGTAACACCTATTTTATCAGTGTTAAGAGTATCTGTGTGAAAAGGGCCTAGGACAGCATATGGCTAAGACCATTTATATTAAACCTTTATATAAACATATAAACATACATGTGCTTAGCATAAGCACATCCCACGAAGCAATGTCATCAATATGGGTGAACTTAAAGTGTCTAAAGAGGAAAGATAAAGTCAAGAACATCCAAAGTGCATACCAAACTTGGTATATTCAAATCCATTTTAATAAAGCAAAATACAAAAGAGTATTTACTTCACACTTCGGTTGAAGTGATTACATTTACTTTGTGTTCAGTATTTCAGATACTTCAGTATTTTGGAATTTAGTGTTTGACATTTTGGTCACTGAGGTATTTTGGTTTCCCCGGAAGGCCTAGAGCATATTTTGGAATTTAGTGTTTGACATTTTGGTCACTGAGGTATTTTGGTTTCCCCAGAAGGCCTAGAGCGTCTCTGACGCCGGCAGCCACAGCCGGCGCTGAGGCCACCGGACCACCCGCTGCCGCCGCCACTGCACCCGGAGCTCCGCAAAGGTACAGCAGCACTGTCACTTGTAGTAGGGGTGATCCCTGGGGGGTTGGGGGTGTGTTAAACTTACCGGCGGCTGTGGGGATGCCGTGGCCGCTGGTGCTGGGGGGGGGCGGCTCTTTTTTTTAACAAAAATCCAGGCTGGGCAGGGTGAGTGGGGGGTGTCCCCCCTTCCACCCGCGCAGCCTGGACTCGGGGAGGGTTTTTAAAAAAACTTTTTTGGTGGGACTTACATTGCAGCCATTCATTCCGGTACCTGGAATCCGGTAATGGGACCGGATTTACCGGGTTGAATCCGATAATGCCGGTACGCCCAGTACCGGCATTATCAGATACCGGATTTACCGGCACGCCCACCCCTAGCAACTAGGGTTGCCACCTTCGGTCATTTTTTACCTGATACTTCCATTTTGGCCTATGACAGTGTCGGGTAAAAAAACCACCACATTTGGCAACCCTATTTGCAACTCATGTAAAAGCAAAAGCAACAGTTCTAATTTGTGAAATTAAGGAAACAATAACAGAAATCAACTTGGTTTCAAAGCCCAGGAATCCTTTTTCATGCTGTCAGTCTTTTGAACTTATTTATTGGGGATAACATTCAGTCTGATGTATGCACCATTTTTTATTAGCGATGGCTCTGATTTTCTTCAAATGCATTAGTTATTCATAATTTTTCAACAAGTAGCTTCCATGAATAATACAGGCTGCTCAAAAACTGTTTGATCTAAGTGTTTTCTATTCATTGTTTTGTGTGGGGTTTCTGATGCCTGGAAAGCTGTGGAAGAAATTTCTGAATGCCTTGCATATGTGTGAATAATTGCAATATGACAAAGAACACTATAAACAATAGCAAATTGAAATTAGTACCTCTTATGAATTCATGAATTAGCTTTTCATTACTGAGTTGGTTCTGCTCATTAGAAATTTAAGTAATTTCTTAATGTCAGGTTGGTTTGATCTCTTGAGAAGAGACCTGAACTTCTGAGATACATTTTAGTATTTGGTTTTTAGTTTTTCCCTTTTTTTAAAGGTCAACCTTTTCCTTTGAATCAACCAAAATTGTTACTCACAATTTGCCTATTAGTACAGAATTTGCAAAGCTCCATGCTCTTTTGTGTTCCATGTTACAGAGGGCCACCCAGTGTGAACGTGAGCAAACTCTTAAACTGTAAGAGGTACCCCCTATGGACTGTATTAATTTTAGTTTATAAATCTTTCCACTATTATTGAAGGGTTGGTATTGTAACCATTTCTTTGGCTTGTAATGAGAACATCCCTGCTGCTATAATAGAATGCTCCACTAAAAGGAAAGCTAACTAACTTTACTAACAAGCTGGATATCCTAGCATTTGGGTGTGATCTACATGGGGTATAATCCTCTTAGTCAATGGAATTTGCATGGCTAGAACCCCTTTGTATGTCTCTCCATAAGTGCTCATTAGAGCAGTGTGAAATCTTCCATTGTTAAGCTCCACTTGTGGGTTCAGTTCACTTGCCTTTACCACTTGTATAAATCTAAAGCCTAAAGAAAAAACAAGAGAACTCAAGACTGCCTCTTTTTTTAACCCACATTCAATTAAAGAAACTGAGAACTTCCTGTGCATCTATAATCTTACATGTAGTTATAATGTAGTGACCTGCTATGTCTTTATATCAGGAAATCTCAGTATGTCAGTCTACTTGACTCCTGTTGTTGTTTATATGTATAGCACCAGCAATGAGCCTGGCACCGACCAATCCTTAATTGAAGAGAGGCTCCCCACAGGTTTCTGTGCAGCAAAAAGAGTAGAAACGTGAGGGCAATGACAGTTAGGAGATGAAAGGGGATAGAATTAAGGGGGCATACAGAATGGTTGGTGAAGGGAGCTGATCTCATGAAGGGAAGCTGGGAAGGGGGAAAGGAAATGGGGAAGGAAGAGGAGTGAGATGTGAGTTTAGGGTGGATTTTATCAATCTTGTCCTTGAAAGAGGAAGTGACATCCTGAGCAGAGTGGAAAGAAGTGGGAAGAGGACAGGGAGGTATGAGAAGAGAATTAAAGGTCAAAGCAAAGATTGTGGGAGTCAGGTTCGATTGGAGTGGAAAAGTAGTGTTGTTTACCAAGGGAAATGGCAGAGCTGAAGGCAGAGAGGATGAACCCATAGTGAAGGTAGATGTTGGGTGATCTTGTCTTCCTCCTTCCTTCCACCTTTAGCTTTAAGTATAGGTGTATGGGTGCAGTGAGTACAATTTGTACTCGTGGGTAATACCTGCATTTTCAGGCACCCATCAGGTTACCCATGCCCCCATTGGGTGCCCAGATGCCTGGAAAATAAAACCCTCTGTCCTGGAAGTGGACTTCCCAGGATTTTCTGTGACTTTCCAGGACGCCGCGCCAAACCCAATTCCTGCCTGCACCCACATGTCACTCCCTGGGCTAACTGACTCTCCCAGCCACTGTTCCTCTTGGCTGCTGCTCAGCTGATCTGGGTTCTTTCCACTCTGTTTTTCTGAGTGGTAGCGGAGAAGTGAGGAGGCCTCTCATGGATTACCAGTCAAGTAAGGCACCCCAGATTCAACAGGGTGCCCATTTTTGTGGGTGCTTGGTTGCACCTGAAGAGAGGTATCATCAAGGAAAGCTGTAACAGAGTAAGCCACCCTGATTGTAAATGTATCTAAAGTAGAGTCTGGACAGAACACAGTTCATAAGAATTTCTCCATCAGGTACCTTTATTTACAGCACAGACTCATCCACCATATTACCCAAGATTCATAAGCCCCAGTCTGAATGTTGGCTTTTCTGGTCAAGTACTGCTGGAATTAATAGTGATTCTGTATTCATTAATTCAGTATTATTCACACTTTTCCATACCACTCAGTCTGAATATATGAATGAAAATTTACATTAAAACAAATATTCACATATTTGTGAAACAAATAAACAAACAAACAAAAAACACCATATTTTGTGGAGGGAGGTTTTGGTCATTTTTGGTTGGATGTTCAACTGAACATTAAAATGAAATAGCCCACAAATACTGGACAAACTGAAAAAACAACCAAAATACCCCATTCAATATCTGAATGAAACAGGCATGAGTGTTTTGTACTCGCTTTATCAGACCTGAATCGAAGCAGGCAAATCCAAACAATACAGTATTTATTTTAGATATTTGTTTCAACTCTAGAGAAAAGCAGAGCAGGCTGTTGGAATAAACTCATCCAGCTCTCAGTCTCTTTCCTGATGATCCTCAGGCTAGTGCTGATCCCGGAATTTTGCCTGTTCCAATTGGAATTGTATGTTTTGCCATTCAAATCAGAAACCAGAACTGACAATATTCATCCAATTCTGATCAGAACAGATGAAATACTTTTTTTAAAAAAGAAGCCATGTACATGTGCAAATTGGCCCACTGGCCGTTTTGCACATGCAAAATCGGCTGCCCTTATCCCAAATGGTTCCCATATCCATTTTTTAATATGGGCAGTGGTTATTTTATGCATGCACAAACAGTCGAGTGGCCATTTTTGCATGTGCAATAGTGTTTGTGTTTGTTTGCTTGTTTTCCATTCGGGATTCTGATTGGAACTGTTTCCAATCAGAATTCTGATAAATAAATGCATAGCTGTTCCATTTCTGCAGAAATGTTCCACAAAAATGGAACAGCTATTTCAATTCAGGCCTACCGTAGTCTGAGTTTTGGCTCAGTTCCCCCTTTACCCAGTTTCTCTGGGAGATAGCTAGCAGCTTACCTAATTCTCCCATTTGGAGCAATTAACTAGAGGTGCTGGTCCTGATGACACTTCTCCAAAGGGTTACGTCTTGCAGCATCAGGCTCATACTTTGCCAACACTAATGATGCTTTGTTTCAGTCTCCATCTCCTTCCTATTTCAGCAATCCTCAAAGAGTATGAGCCCCCCACTATCATGAAGCTCGCTTTAAATTTCACTGAGAGGAAATAGTACAAGTGGAATTTGCTTTCACAATGAAATGCAAAGCCTGGCTAGTTTCCCCCTAGTTTCATTAGGAAAGCTTTGCATAGCTTCAGCAATCATATTCAAGGTAGGGAGGGAATATGAATGAAGACGAGAGGCAGTTATAGTCTCCACCTGTTTTGTGCATATCAAGCGTTGCATGATTATCCATTTACAACAACTAAAAAGGAAGCAGCTGTCTTAGAACAATTTAAAAAAAAAAACGTTATCCCTTACTTAGCTCCACAAAATACATTTCCAATGCAAATTATTCTTGATACCAGCTACAGGGATTTAACAAGTTAGTTATACTTGCAGCAACGCTTTTAAAATTCATTTTCATTTATGTATTTCAACTTTAAAAATAATTGTGAAGGAGTGTATTGCTTCAGAAAGCTTTAAACCATGTACAGCGTGGGAAGACTCTATACAAGATCCGCCTACACAGCTTTGTGAATTCACCTCAGTGCCAAGAAGAAATCAGCACCATTTGTTGTTCTACCTGTGAATGTCTTCTTCAGCTGTATTTGATTCAGCTGTGGAATCTTTGTGAAGTGCTGTTAGGGCTGAATCAGATTTGGAACTTTATATTTGTGTATCAAATTGGAGTATTTGTTTTGGTAAATGAATATACACATGTGAATTACTTTTACCTGTGAAATTTGGAGAATTTGTTTCTTTTGTATTTTTGTTCTTTGGTTTCAACACTTTTCCTTCATTGTCTAATATTTTGGCATAGCTCATGCCAAATTAAAGATGTTCACAATTAAGAAAGTACCACTGAACTGTGAACCAATAACTGAACAAAGAACCTGCAAACTTTTCAAATCTAGCAAAATTAATTTTGAACCCAACCATTCAAATTTGTCAAATCTGAATCTCACTTTGAATATGAGCTTCAGCTGTACGTTCCTAAAGTCTATATCTTGTATCTTCCAATAATAATAATAATAATAATTTTAAAAAAATTGTTCTAAGGCAGCTGCTTACTTTTTAGGCACTGCAGTAAAATTGCCTTGAGATTTCAAATCCTGCCAGGGGCTTGTGCCAACAATGACACTATCTCTTGTGTTTTAACAACTTTGGCTGAACTGATTGGTTTTAACTAGAGCTGCATGGGTAGCAACATTTATTACTTTCAGGTAATACCCTCATTTTCAGGCATCCCTAACAGGCACCCAGCAGGGTACTTGACACATCATCAGGAGCCTGTGTCACGGGTTGGAGGGTCCGCACCCCCACTTTACCGGGTTTGTGTGACTCAGTTTCCCTCACGCACAGCCCACTTGAATTAGTTTTTTTCTCTGGCTAATTCAAGTCTGCCGCAGGGACAACTCCTTTGTCACTCAAGGGCCCGATCCTTCCCGTTTACAGACTCTTTGCCCTCTGGGTTCAAAAGAGCTTGAGAACTCTTGCTCCTCACTTGTGTTCCAATGTTAGACACAAACACTTCTTCATAAAGATAAGAAGTAAGTTTATTGATTACATAAGCAAGATAGTTGATACAGAGTGGTTACTAGCAGGGGCGGATTGGCTATTGAACTCACCGGGAGGATTCCCGGTGGGCCAGGCTGGGCTGGAGGGCCGGTCCTGCTGTCTTTTTTTAAAAATTAATTTATTTATTTTAAAAAAATTGTTGGTCCCAACCCCTGTGGGGCCGGGTGGGGGGAGGCCTCACCTGCCTGAGTGCCTCTCCCTTCCAAGAGCAAAGCTGCAGCTGAAGCTGCAGCAGCAGCGGGGACTCGATTGGGCTGGGAGATAAGGCTGTGTTTACAAACACAGCTCCTCCTCTCCTCCCCACGTGCTGATCAGAAGGTTGCTACTTTGGAAAGAAGGTTCTTCGGGATGGCTCCGAACATTCTCTCAACTCAACTGGTTTGTGCGCGCTCAGTGTAGGGATCACATGATGGTCTCGAGCTCCACAAGTCAGGGAAGGACGGAGCCTCAGGGGCAGCAGGTAGGGCCTGCTTGGGCCTGCGGTTTTGGTCTCTTTGGGGCTGGGGGGGCCTGGCTGGGGCCTGGG
>QEPC01000306.1:1466281-1484077 GCA_003113815.1 Sphenodon punctatus
ATCTGTGCATATCACTGCTTTGTCTCTGAGAGTGCCCAACCATCATATTCGATAGATTTGTCCTGTTACAGGACTGCCACTAGCCCCTTCTCCAAGACAGTACACTGTAGGAGAAGCTGTTGACCTGGCTTGTAGTACTGGTGCCTTTGTTTGATCCTGTTGAAAGCATTTTGCTGCAGTGCTCCCCAGTCCTAGGCAATGTGAAGCTTGGTCAGTTGCCTCGGTGGCCAGGTTTGGGCAGCACTTTGACTGGTAGTTTACCTTGCCAAGTCTCTGTGTTCCTTTCACTTCTGTGGAAGGAGGCATCTCTGTGATGGCTTCAATTTTCTTGGGGTCTGGTCTCAGACCCTCAGCAGACAGTATGTGTCCTATTTATGCTACCTGGCATTGTTTCAACTTCATTTTCTCTGGGTTGAGCTTCACGTTTCTGTCTCTGCATCTGGCCAGGAACCTGAATAGTTTCTCATTGTGATATTGTTCTGCTTCCTTGTCATTGGTGTCTTCCCCATATATGAGGATGTCATCTGCGATGATTTTCACCCTGACAGACCTTCCAGGGCCTGGTGTAGTCACCTTTGGAAGATCTCCAGAGCCAGGGAGATGCCCATTGTCATGTGTAGCCATTTGTATCTGCTGAAGGGTTGAGAATGTGGTTAGCTTGCTGGAGGCTTCATCCAGCTGAACGTGCCAAAAGCCACCTTGTATGTCACAGACTATGAAGAAGCGTGCTTTGGATAGCTCTGGCAGCACATCTTCAATAGTAGGAAAAGGGTAGTGTGCCCTCTTCAGTGGTTTGTTGAGTTGCTTAGAATTGATGCATATGCGTAGTTTGCCTGATGGTTTCTTCACCACCAACATGCTGCTCACCGATGAGGTGTTTGCTTCCTCTACTTTGATGATGCCTCATTTGCATAGGCTGGCTAATGCTCTTTTGACTGGTGCATTGAGTGCCACGGGTATTCTCCTACGTGGAAGGCACACTGGTGGCTAGGAATGTGTGAACGCAGTTAGGAAGTTCGGAGTTCAGACCGAACTCGAATAGTTCAGTCGACTGAACCAAACTTTCGACCTGAACTCAAATTCAACCAAACTGTTTGGTCAAATCCAAACCAGTTTGGAAGGCCAAAAGCCCCAGTTTTGAATGTACGAACTCGGTTCGGAAGTTCGGAATTCGACCAACCTTGAATAGTTCGGTCGACCAAACCGAACTTTTGAACCAAACTCCATTTTCAAACCAAACTAAACCAAACCGAATTTCTGAACTCGGTTCTGTTTGCACATCCCTACTGGTGGCACCACAGGATCGATTTCAAGGTGCTCCTTTCCTTTGACACATTCATCTCCCTTGAAAACATCCTCAAATTCAGTTAGGACTCTGTCCCTCGTTCTTCCCATCTGTGGCTGCTTGGCTTGGTTGTCCTGCATTAGGACTCTGTCTCTCATGTCTCTTGTCTGCTGCTGCTTAACTGCATGCACAAAGTTCTGGTGCTGCACTCTGATCAGATCCATAATCTAGACTGCTTGTTGGTTGTTGGTTTCGCCCCTCCATCACCACAAATTTCAAGTTATATTTTCACCCATTTCTGGGATTTTTCACTGTTAGGTTGCATTTACCCAATGGCTGTATGGTGCTTTCATTGTACATGACCAGGGACCTTCTCATCTGACTGATCACTGTCCTAGGTCTAAGCTCTTTCCTGGTGATCACGTTGCAAGATGCCCCGCTGTCTAGCTGGAAGTGATCTCTTCTGTCTCCTATTTACATGGTAGCAAAGATGGCTGCCTGTCTATTGACTCCTAGGGGCCTCATGTGGTGAGACTGAGCCACTACAGTTATAGTCATCACATGTGACTCATCCTCCTCACTATCTGATGTCGTGGCTTCCTTTTCCTCCTGCATAAGTTGCACTCTTTGCTCTCTTTTAGCTGCTCTGCACATGCTGCTGAAGTGATTAGGTTTGTTGCAAGCATTGCATCTTTGTCAAAATGCAGGACATTTCTCTTTAGCCATCTCGTGTAGCCTCCCACAATAAATGCACCGTACACTGTGCTGTGGCTCTCTCTGCCTTCTCTTAGTTTCAGTATTGGGCTTTCTCTGCTGCACCCCTAGCACTGTATCCCTTCTCCTGGGCTCCAAGACTCTCAGTCTCTCTTTGGCAGCCTCCACAGTGCACACCATAGCCATACACTTGGATAGGATTAGCTCCCCTTCACAGAGCAGCTGCTACCTTAACTGTCTGTTCCCCATGCTGCACATTATTCTGTCCTTAATTATTGAGTCTTCTAGGTCCCTGAACTTGAAGATGCTTGCTAGGGCTCTCAAGTCTGCTATGTAGGCCTCTGGGCCTTCTCCATCCCGCTGATCCATCATGAAAAATGTATAGCACTCCACAATCTCATTGTGTTTTGGTGTGCAGTGGGCCTCTAGAGCATTCATCACCACCAACAGTTTCCTGCCTGAGCAAATCTTCCTCCCCTGTGCTCCGATGAGATAGAAAAGCAGTTTTACCTTGATTGCTTCCTCTGCTTTCATCATGGACAGCTCTGTGTAGAGCTCAAACTCCTTCTTCCAGAGGAGCCATTCCTCTGTGAGGTTCTTGCCACTGAAGTCTAAGGCAGCCGGAGGCTTTAGAGAGTGCATCATCCTGGCTCTGCTTCTCGAGTTCTTTCAGTGGCTGTTCAATGAACCACTGCCACCATGTAACAATGAGATAAGGTGAGGCAGGTAGAGTAAAGTCAAACAGGATATTTATTTATTTATATTTTATTTATACAAAATTTTATATATTGCCTCTGCTGCCCAAGGCAGCTTGAAGCAGCTAACAATTAGAATATAAAAAATTAGAATTAGAATATAAACAATTCAATATAAAATATAAAATACAACAATAAAAATCAAGTACTAACAATAAAAATGGGGAAAGTCAGAAAAAATACATTTCAAACTCCTACCACCCTATCCCCCCTTCCCTTCACCCATCTCCCTCGCCAAAGGTCTGGTGGAACAACCAGGTCTTGCACAGTCATCAAAAGGAGGAGAGGTCTGGGGCTATTCGGGCCTCTGCTGGAAGGGAATTCCACAGCACAGGTGCAGCCACCAAGAATGTCCTCTCCACAGTCACCCCCCGAGTAAGCACCAAGACTGCTGGGCCTGCTTCGCTTGCTAACACCCACAGGTGCTGTTTCCTTGCTGCCCGCCTCACTCCAACTGCCAGTTTCAGCCCAAGCTCCACATGTGACCCTGCCCTTCCTGTGGCTCCTCCCTGGACTGTACCACTAAGTTCCCACTTTAACACTCACTAGCCCTTGCTGCCTCCCAGAAAACCCAGGAGTCCTGACTCCCAGCCACCCTGCTCTAACCCACTAGCCCCTCCCAGAGAACCCAGGAGTCCTGGCTCCCACTCTCCATGTCCCGCTCTAACCCACTGGCCCCCCTCCCCTCCAAGAGAACCCAGGAGTCCTGGTTTCTAGTCATCCTGCTCTAACCCATTAGCTCCCATTCCCCTCCCAGAGAACTCAGGAGTCCTGGCTCCCAGCCCCCACTGCTCTAACCCACTGAAGCTCCACTTAAGCAGCTTTGCAAAAACAGAGAGTGAGACTGTAAAGTTAGAAAAACAGGGAGAGAGGAAGTGGCTTTCTGCTCAGATCCTAGCTGCCCTAGGCAGCCAGTCTCTCTTCCCTGGGGTCAGTTCTGCGCTGAAGAGAGGACAATGGGCTTGGGATCTGAGCACACAGCCAAAGCTGCCTCTCTGACTTCACAGTCCCACTCTCTGTCCCCAGTTTTCTAAGGCTGCACCCCAAGGCCGGGTCTCTGATGTGGGCAGCCTGAAGGAGCCACTTCTCTCCTCCCACCTGAGGGGGAGGTGGAGCCGGAGGCACATCCCCACCTGCCCCAGAGCTGCAACCGGAAGAGTTGTGCAGGTGCAAGAGGAACTATGCTGGTACCAAAGAAAGATGCTGCCCCAACCCGGGTCATAGCTCTGTCTCTAGATGCGGGTGCCTGGTGCAGGGGGTAGAGAAAAGTGCTGCAGTGCTGACCCAGCCTGGGTTGAGCTCAGTAGGGCTGAGACAAGAGGAAGACTGCGTTCTCATCTGCGGCAGCAGTGGCGACAATGAGAAGGGTGAGCAAAGACGCGGCAGTGCCGGGTTGACAGGAAAAGAGCCGGTGTGATCGGGGATCTACCACGGCTTCTCTCGCACATGTCAGGGAAGGATTTTGCACCCTGACATGTGCGAGAGAAGCCACAGCAGATCCCCATTCACACTGGCTCTTTTCCCATCGGCCGACTCCTCAGCGCTGCCACATCTTCCCTTGCCCCTCCCGCTGCCACCGCCGCCACCGCAGGTGAGAATGCAGCCGAAATGTTCTCGTTCTGAAGGAAAATACTGACCTTTTTGGAGTGCTTATGAGTGTCTGCCAGTACTTTGTCAGTTTCTTGGAATTCTGCGCTTCCACTATTTTTTCATAATTTTCATCACTTTCCTAGACTTTTAATCACTTTTGTCACTTTCCAAGACTTTCTTTGTCACTTTATGGGAATTTTATGAAAGTTTTGCAGCACTTTTAAGGCAATTTCTGACACTTTCCTGGCGCTTAGCCAGCATTTTTCATCTCCACAAACCTCAGTGGTACATATGGGGCACACATGGGGCTTGGGACTGTCCCAGAGCAGTCCTGTTCAACTTGCAAAAAATAACACTGTAACAGATTTGCCAGAAACCCCAGCCCAAACTGAGCAGAAAGCCTGCAAGCAGTACTGTAGCAGCTCACAGCTGCATCATTAAATGAGAAGTCAGCTAATTAATAATTGCTAACAAGCTGTAGCTGCAGGCTTACCCTCCTGATGCAGGAGAACCAATCCCAGTAAGGGGTGGAATATAAAAGCCCAGAAGATGGCCATTGAGAGTGAGAGTGAATGGAGAGAGGAGCTGTGTTTAGCCGCCAACTCAATCCCCTTGCTGAAAGCTTGAGAGAGAGCGCGATCCTCCAGCTTAATGGACAGGACTGAACATACCAATTGTGCTGCTCATTGGCCAAGGATACATCCATCAGATACTGCTGAGCTGCTCGCCCCTCCCAACACAGGCACAGTTCAAGAGTTCAACCCTGTTAAGACTCCGAGATGTCTCCTCCCTCCTCCCCTCTCTACATTTTCCCTCCAAAACTCAACTGCCACAGCACTAATAATAACGACAATAATAACGACATTGTTGTTTTTGTTTCTTGTTATAATTTTTGTTATCATTTTTGGTATCTTTTTGGTATTGTTTTTGGTATTGTTTTTGATATCGTTATTATTATTGATATCGTTATCAATATCGGTATTCTCAGTTGTCTTTTTCATTATTGTTGTCATTATTCTTGGTTGTCATTTTCATTATTGCAATAACAAAAACGAAAATGACAATTTTTGTCATCGTTATTGTAATAACGAAAATAACATGGACATCCCTAAACGATACAGATACCAAAAATAAAATTGTCATTTGAAACAATACCGATACCTATACCAGTAACGACAATGATAACAAAAATGACATTGTCGTTAATAACGATAATGAAAATGACATTTTAAAATAACATAAACGATAATGAAAAACAAAAACAACATGGGGGCCTGGTGCACACCTCTAATTTCTTATGCATGTTATAGGGCTGTATTGGTGCCCTATGCAGCCCTGCAACATGCATAATAAATATTAAAGTGTGGTTAAGCTGGGGTTAGCGTCATGTCTGAAAACATCCATTGTTATTAACTTTGAGTGGGGTCTATGCCTGTTGTTTACCCTGAAAGGGGCCAGATATTACTGTGAACCCTGAAATGGGCCAAATGCTATTGTGAATCCAGGGAGGGATCATATTTTACTGTTAGCTCCAGGAGAAGTCAGAGCAAACCAGATATATATTTTTTTTGTCTCTGGTTGAGCTGATTCCCCTAAACAGCTTCTCTAATTAACAGTGAGCCTGACCAGCGGACAAACAGAAAATGGTGAAAACAATTGGAAAGCCAGCACGTTTCCGCATCACACAAATCTCAGCGAATGCCCTGCTTAGGATGGAAGCAGTACTTGCTGAGATTTCTCGTTTCAGGCCTACAACTTAGCTCCACTCCCTTCCTGTCCCCAACCTCAGGCAGGCAGTAATAGCACACCTCAGCCCAGCCTACTCACTAGCTGCCTTTGGAAGCATTCAGCACTTTCCGTCAAACTCCAGGAATCCTGACATAACTTAAAAACCTGACTCCCTCCATTGGATATCATGGGAACTGCAAAACCTCAGAACTTAAAAGCTACGCAACAGTATTAAAACTGTAAACTAAAGCAAGAACTAGAATGCACACTTGAATTTTCTAACCCCTCTACACATTGACACAACTTTAAGCACACTTTTCCCCATCAAGAGAAACCATCGCAAAAGGCACAAAAAACACATCTACTTCTGATTTTCAAATGCCTATAACGTTTTTGTTTTTCATCTAATTTGCATGAACTCTGGACAGATTCTACCCCTCACCGAAGCAATCCTACCTATAATAATAATATTTATTCGACTGGCTCTCGCCATAGTCAATACAAACTGACAAAACAAACAAAAAACAGAGAACACACAACCAAACAATAATATACATTAAATCTAAAATGGCAATAACATATACAGAAATAACACATCATAAAATATAAAACAACAATATTTTAAAAAAAAATTTATAATATAACATAACAAAACCAATCTCAGTTGGCTCCATTAATATGGAAATACTTTTACCAAACTGTACCATTCAACGTACAACCCCATATCCAATACAGGGAGAAAACCATTAGACAAGATAGGGGGGGATAGCCCACCCATTGGGTGAAAGAAATAGATACCCCCTGATTAGACAGGGCAACATACTTGTCCATAATCAACAATCCATATATTAACATTTTTTTTTGGTTACAGGATCTTAAACAACCACATATCACTCTCCACTTGACATTTCTATCATTTCCTTTCTCGCTACCTCCCTTACTAGGGAAGCAAGATATACAAAAGTAGCAACCGCATGCGCCACTGTCTTATCCAAAGTAGTAAGCAATGTTTGCAGGCGAGCAAAGTCCAGCAGACAATACTGTGCCTGCCACAGAGGGCTTAGCCAGGCATGCCTAAGGTCTTCGTATAATGGGCAGTAGAAAAAGAAATGAAAGATGTCTTCCAACGAAGCATCGCTACATAAACATTTTCGATTTACATACAACTGGTTTAAATATCTTCCTTGAAGAACAGCTGATTTAATTAGCTGTAACCGAGCTTGTGTATAAGCTCTTCTTAAACATCTTTTTGAAAGCCAATCTAGGTAAGGTTCAAACCCATACACTTGTTTTATATACCGATAATTTGGGGCAGCTTTCCAATCAGCCAATGCAGCCATATCTACTTGCTTATCGATATCAGTCGTTCTTAATTTAATTTGATTTCCTAAACTTTGCCAGTCATTCATAAATATGAATTCCATTGGGAGCCCTATACTTCTCAATTGCAGCATGATCTTACTTATCCAGGGGTACCGTGGACTCAAGTTCTGTTCTAATTCCTCTTGAAGACAAAGTGAAGTTAAACTTGAGGCTTCCCGTGTACAAAGCTTAGCCCAATACCTCAGACCTTTTAACTTATTACGATTTGAGATTGAACCTATACCAGTTTCTGCCCTTAAAACTGGGCCAGGGACTGCTTGAGGTACACCCAAGATTCCCCGTAAGAATTTATTTTGTACAACTTCAAGTTTCGTAGAACACTTCTCGTCAAAAATCTCTGCCCCATATGTAATGCTACTCCCAACCTTAGCATTATAAATATTCAAAATTTCTGATACCGGTGCCTCAAGGGATCCCAGGGCAACACTGGTAATTTCTCTTGAGGCTGCTGCAGCTTTCCAAACCAACCCAGTTACATGCCTGTCCCATTTTAGGTTGTTAGTAAAATTCATGCCCAGGTAAACATAGTTATTCACCTGAAGTAAAGACTCCTCCCCAAATTTCCAAGTGTATACCTTACGTTTCCCACCTATAACCATGACCTGGGATTTCCTAACATTCACTTGAAGCAGGTTACTTTTGCAATATTTCCTCAGCTTATCCAATTGGAACAGCATACCTTTTCTAGTTTGCGATAATATAACTATATCATCGGCATAAAATAATGCCGGAATTTGCCTGTTTTTAATTTTAGGAGGGTGCCCTTCTTCCCCTTCCAAACAATTCGAAAGGTCACTAAGAAAAATATTAAAGAGAATAGGAGCCATAATACCACCTTGCCTTACACCCCTTTCTATGGGTATTGATTTAACAGATGTAACCCCAGGTGATATTCGGATGCGAGCTGAGTTTCCAGTATGTAATTTGATTATAAGTTCTAACAGAGATTTATTTATCCCTTTTTGTCGCAGTTTCTTCCATAATATATCCCTCGAAATAGAGTCAAACGCCTTGCGTAAATCGATGAAGGCTAGAATTAATTGCCCAGACCTTACGACCCTGTATTTATACATGATATGAGATAGGATAAAACAGTTATCTATTACTGAATGCCCCTTCTTGAAGCCAAACTGGACATCAGGGACAATTTTGTTCTTCAAGACCCAAGTCTCTAACCGCTTCAAGAGAACTTTAGCATAAAGCTTTCCAATTACCGGTAATAAACTAATAGGGCGGTATGAATCAGGATTTCGTACATCACCCTTTTTAAATAGAGGAATAATTATAGACTCACCCCAATCAGAAGGTATTACTCCAGACTTATTTATCAGAGTAAAGAACTTGGCTAACCATGGAGCCCACCATAAGGGACATAGAAGAAGAACTTCAGAGACTATCCAGTCTCCTCCAGGAGCTTTACCTTTAGCCAAGTCTCCTATCATATCCTGAAGTTCCTCTTCCGTAACAATTTCCTGAAAGTCCCCCTCCCTATGGCCCACTACCCCCACAACTGCCAGGTTCTCAGCCAGAGAACCATTCTCCGGACTCTCAATCCTATACAATTCCTCAAAGAAATTTAACCAGATATCCTCCTGAATATACATATCTGAAAAAACGGGGGGCTTCTTCAGACCTCCCCTAATAATTTGCCAAAAACTCCTTGAATCGCTTGTATTTGCTGCAGCGATTAGTTTGGCTCGTTGGAGGAGTCTATATGAGATCTTTTTTGCTTTAATCAAATTTCCATACAACTTCCTCTGGGTCAAATATTGCAATTTATGGGTCATTTGGTAACTTCTTACCCACCGACACCTGGCAATGGCCAAGCTCTTTTTAGCCTGTTTACATTCTTGATCAAACCAGCCTACATAAGATTTACAGTAGGGGCGAAAAGTAGTGTACAATCCTTGCATACCTAAATACACTACTATAGATTTATAAATCTCTATACATGTCACCACATCCTCCTGGGTATCTAACAGGATTAGGTTACGCAAGTGCAACAAGTACTTCTCATGGAGCTCGGAGAATATCTTTATTTCCAAGCTACTACTCCACTTGCTGCGACACCGTCTATCCTGTATTCCCTTAGCTGGCCTACTACCAACACACCTAAACACATCTTCAATATTCACTTTTACAGATAGTGGTAGATGATCACTTTCTGGACGCACCACTACCTGAAAATCACTAAAAAGTAAATAGTGACTTTCATCCGTAAGCACGTAATCGACTACACTACGCCCCAAGGGCGTAACACAAGTGAAATCTCCCTCTGTTCCAGTCTCTCCTCTTCCATTCAGCAACACAAGGCCACAGGAAGCCACCCAATCCAAAAAAGCCTTCCCATGCTCATTTACCAGGAGGTCCTTAGACCTCCTCAGCGGAAATGACTCATCCAGGCTCATCTCCCCCGTAGACGGATCACATCCACCTCCCCCGATCCTTGCATTCATATCGCCCCCTATCAAAGGGATAACATTAAATGAACCCTCCATCAAGGAGGCGTATGCAGAATCTAACCTTTCCCATATATCCGGATTAAAAAACTTTGACTGCACTGGGGGGATATATATATTCATGATGACTAAATCAACATCCTTTCCCAGGTTCCATCTCATAAGTTGGAACTCCAGATTTTTACTGGGAAGTGGAATTCCATCGGGGAACCGATCTGCAATCAAAATTGCGAGTCCACCAGATGCCCTTCCCTTTAAAGCAACTTTCTTGGCTGCTTGCCAATGACAGTGAAACCCTGCTATATGATAGTCGTCAACAACAAGCCAGGTCTCCTGAAACAGCACCAGATCATACTTACGCACGAAGGACAACCATTCTAAATCATTAAGTTTCGATAAACAACCCATCATATTCCAAGACAAAACAGAAATTCTCTCCATCTTGTGGGTTACTGCACAATTGGCATTACCAGCTACACCTCTAGATCCCACCCCTTTCAGTAGCATATATTTCTTTTCCTCTAACCCAACAAGAGGTAAAAGGGAACCCTCATTTTTATCCCCAGATACACCTTTACACACAAACTCACTAGCCACAATCATTTGTGACCCGCCTCCCATCCATCATAAAGACAAACCTGCATCTTGCTCCTCCCTCAACCCAGATTGTGCCTGATCGATAGCATAAGCAAATGCTGCAGCCTCTATTTCCACCTTATCCGCTTGGGAAAGGCCTATATTGGAAGTAGCCAACAATACCGATGGCTCATCGTGTCCCTTGGCAACTTCCCGGGATATAGTTACGCTGATTTCATCGGAGACCTGAGCACTAGCCAACCCCTGGTTTACTGTATTTCCATTCCCGGATGCAGCGGTACTCAAGGGAAACCTATTAACTTCCTGGAAAACCCCACCCTCCTCTTGTTGGGGATCAACTCTTCCCGCTACATCCCCCCCCCATCATCATTTCCTTTGTGGCACAATACCCCCCCAGCAATCCTTGCATATAGTGCCTTCAATTTTTGTGATAATATATCCTTATCTTCTACTGAAAGAGCATTAAGCAATCCTTCACCAAGATCTTCACCCTCTCCCTCACTTCTTTTTACCAAAAATCCCCGGATGGATTCCACTACACTTCCATAACCTACCACAGGCACTTCATCTATCGTTTCTATTACAGCCAAATTTCCTCCATTTCCACTAGACACAGCCTCCATTTCCTGGGGCTGTTCCTCTGACAAACCAACCTCCTCTCTATTCCTGTTGCTTAATGGTTCATTTTCTGGCAACTCTGTCGTCTTCAAGCCCACCTGTGGTTTCTCACTAGGGAAACTCAATTTATTTCCCATATTTCTAGCCAGACTAGTTCCAGCACAAAAGGATCTACGGGTGCTAATTGGAATAGCGTTAGGGGCAGATAGCCCTGGGGGAGCTTCTTCCGACGATCTTCTTCCATGGGGTGCTTGAGGGTTCCTTGAAATAACTCTATCTATTGAAATTCAACAGGACAGTAAATGCTTCCTTGCCCAAAAGAGATCATTTACCACCTTGGCCCTCACAAAGCGGACCCTTAAACAGTTATGGGCTCTCGCCTTTGTCAGATATTCTATTTCATCTATATCAGAAGGTTTAACCACTAGATGAAGTAAACTAGTTATAGAGGAAGCTATATCAAAGGCCGTATCCCAATTATAACGAGATCTATATCGGCTTGACCTGTCCTTAATAAGAACTACATTTCTATCATAGAAATCTGCAGCAGCATCTTGTCCCTCTATATCCTTGTTTATCGTCAGTTCATATTTGTTAAACATACAATTCCCTCCCCCCTCACAACCCCGAGGAGCTCCACCTACATGAGATATCCCCACCCTATTTTGTAAATTGTCGAGTTTTGTTAATGCTTCCGATATCTGGCCCCTAACGCAAAGTAAAGAATTTTCCATGGAGGTAATGCTATCAAAGAGCATAGCGATTGTCTTTGCTATTAAATGACATTGCATATTTAGTTGAGACTGGGAGTCATTTTCTTGATCCAGCTGAGCATGGCCCGATCTATTGTTCCCTTTTATGGCACAACTGCCCTCTCCCTCCATCAAGTTAATTGCCATGGGATTAGTTGGAAGTGCCTGGGGGCAGTTGCCACACAAGACTTCTTTCCGTTTCTCCATGCACGTTGACATAGATGATGGGGGCGACAATTCACCCTCCCTTTCAGACTTGTTCTCCCGATGGCTCGTCTTATATATTGAGCCCTTTATTGAAGGGGAGAGGTCCGGAGATCTGTATTGCTTCATGGACCGACCTCCACCACAACCTGCCATGCAGGCAGGTGGGCAACCTAACAAACCCCCACCAAAAAATAACAAGATCCCAAAAGACCAGAATCTCGTGCCTTACCATGGCCTGCACCTAAGGCCGCGCGCACAAGGGCGCGCCCTTGTGCGCGCTTCCCTTAGGCGCACGGCCCCGGCGCGTGCCTCCGGCACTGCCGAAGGCTCCCGGGACTTTTATAGCCCAGTCAATTTCCTCTCTGGACACGCCCCCTCTATCGGGATCACTCACAGCTGTGCCGCTCGAACAGCTCCTTCCACCCATGCAGTCTGGGTGTTGCGTGGTCCACAAAGATCACTGGCAGCAAGGCAAGCAGGTCTCCGGGGATCCAGCCATGGCACACACTCTCCCCGCTTCTCCAACTCCTGCAATCCTACCTACAGAATATCAAAGTTATAGCATAAATCATATCAATTTTATAAAGAGTAGATTTTCTTTTGTTTTAATAGAGAGTAGAACTCGTCCTAATTATTGAGGTGCTCCTACACCTCTCTATTTTTTCCTTCCATACTTTTACAATCCTGCCAGACTGTCAGTGTTATCAGCTGCCAAACTGCTGTATTTATACATCATCCCCAATGCATTGGAGTTCTCCTTGGCTTCTCCCTCTCCCCTTTGCCCAACACATCCAAGCTTGTCTCTTATCCAGACTCATATTTCCTGTCTTGACTACTCCAATGTTCTCTTTTCTGGTTTCCCTAATTACCATATTATTTTGTTCTAAGATATAAACGTGTGACAAGATTATCTTGTCTGTTGACCTGATCATATCACCTTTCCTATTTTTGATACCCTATTTTTAACTGCATCAAATTCAGGCTACAGCCCTTCATATAGCAAAGAGTAAAATCACAAAGTGCCATGGAGCTTGAATTTGATACAATTAATAAGTATCACCTCACGTCATTGAGATTAGCCTTGTTCCTTTTCCATCCCCATCTCTTGGAACTGCCCTTTTAAAATCTGTTTCATGCATTGAAGCAAGCTAAATATACCAGGTTAATGCCTTTTCATATTCCAAATCACTCTTCAAGACTCATTTCTTCCATATAAGAAGCTAGTCAGACTCCATCACAAGCCACTTGGCCCATCAGCTTTCTATGATTAAGGCATTCCTGTTTCTATGATGATGGTACGTAAGGGAGAGATACAGCAAGCATTACATCCTACCCTTCTTGACTTCCCTAACCTAGTGGATCAGGTACCCATTTACAGTTGGGTGGACTGGACTGGAGTTGGTAGCACATTTGCTACCCATGGGTAATACTTGCATTTTTGGGCACCCCATGGGTTTACCCTGCTCCCATTGGGTGCCTGGATGCCTGAAAATGCGAGTTATTCTAGGTGCATTCCCTGGTCTGACTCGTCCACCTGGCTGCACCACTGCTTCTGCTGCTCTTCCAGTCGCTGATCTTCCCAGCTCAGCCTGCTGCTCAGCTGAGCTAGGTGGCATGCCACAGTCCCATCACAGGGGTGCACGTAGGACCCAAGGAGCTCTGAGAGCAGTGGTGCAGCTTCTCAGGTGTCAGCCTAGATAGCACATAATGGGTAGGAACTTGCCAGGGTGCTTTCTGGACTGACTCACCTGCCCAGCTGCACTTCTGCTCCTGGTGCTCCTCTGGTCTCATGTGCACCCCTGCTGCGGGTACTGTAGCATGCCACTAGGCTAAGCTGAGCTGCAGGATGGGCCAGAAAGATCAGTGGGAACAGCTGCTGTAGGAGCACTGGGAGCAGCGGCACATCCAGGATGGTGAGTTAGCCCAAGGAATACACGGGTAGCCCATCAGGTCACGTTTGGGCATCCCAGTTTTGATGGGGTGCCCGTTTTTCTGGGTACTCTCTTTCATCTCTAGAATGGACATTTCCATCTGATGCTAGGCTATGCAGGATTTCACAGAAGTAGGTGAGTATCTTCACTTTTCAGCCATCATGCCACTACAAGAAGTAAATTGGTTAATATGCAGCAGAAATGAGAATATTTGGGAATAGTTAATACACAAAAAAGGAGTCACCAATGTGCGTATCACTGATTAATTTCACCTTCTCTTCATTTTGTATTTAATCTGTCTAACTGTAAAGCCTCCAGTGCAAGAACTCTGTTCTCTTCTGTGTTGGAAATTGCCTATCTCTTTGGAGGAACTATAGACTGTATAAATAAAACCAAGCTCATATGGCACTTAGTAAATTTGCTGTACTGTATTATTTCATAATCTGTGCTGATTTGTGACCTCTTTAGAGGATTTGTGAACACAGGAGGAACGTTTTGGAACTTGCTCAGAGCTGGCCCACCATCCTTGCTTCAGACAGAAACTCAAGGTCTAGTTCTATCTGGGATACTTCATCACCAAGGGGAGGTGATAAGTTTAAAACACACGCACATACACACCAAAACCTCAAGGTCTTGTCTTTGGTTTGTAAAGAAATACAGAAATAATATGAAGTATGGTTTAGTTTAGGTATATAGTATTAAATATGATGTCCTTTAAAAGCCGTCTGGGTTTAAATCACTGTAATGGTACACACTATAACAGTTCCTGATGGTGTATGAAAACAGAGTAGTGATACTGCCACCCATAACTCAGAGGACAAAGTTGCATGTGGGTTCAGTGATTTGAGTGTTATGAGTCCATTATTTCTCATTTTCATATTGGACATTCAGCTTAATTTTTACTCAGGACGTAATGAGCATGAATGGCACAGGAGCAGCAACAAGGGTGACGGAAGATTTTCCAGGAAGATTTATTTCTTGTGTCGGCTCTTGTTTAATCTTTATATTTGGCTGGAGGTTACAAAATTCTCATTATTGAAAAAGAAGATGTTGTGTTAGATGTTAATCAAGAACAGCAGCTTTCACTTTTAAAACAATTCAGTGATCAGTAGCCCTAAACTAAGATGAATGCTTTATTTTGTCACCACATCTCAGCAGGCAACAAGGATACATGTTTGGGTTAAAAAGGCCTCACTCTTTACTGCTAACTCAAACAGTCTGGGGGGAGGGGTATAACATCCCCCCCCCCCAAATTGGGTCCAGTATTGAACCAAAATAACTGGGTTTGAGAGGACGACCTGGTGTACGCTCAAGTTCCAGCCCCTCTGTCAAACCTTCCCTATCAATTCCCTCGCCCTCCATCCCACGATGCCCTGCTTGGATTGTGGAGGTGTCTGCAGGGTACCCTAATGGGACCTGAAAACAAGGATAAGGGGGTTGGGCCCCAAGACCCACCATGACCACATGTCCGCTGAAGTCCCTTACTGACTAAGCCTGAAATGAGAAATCTTGGTGAGTTCTGTTTCTCTCGGAAGCAAGGTATTAACTGAGATTCACATGACCCAGAAACTTACCGGGGCTGCTTTTGGGTGGTCCTAAGCCCTGTGTGTGCCCTGCACACCTCTGGGGGCTGTGGAAACAAAAGTGTGATAGCTATGTGTCACAGAAGTGCAGAAAATTGCTATAAAGTGCTGTACCACTGCCATAAAATGGTTGTAAAAGTCCCAGAAAGTGACTGAAATTCCCAGAAAGTGATGAAAATGATGAAAATTCCTAGAAAATACTTAAAACGACACACACACAAAAATGGTGGAAGCGCAAAATCACCAGAAACTGATGAAGTACCGATGGACATTTACAAAAGCATAAGTACATAAAAACATAAGTAGTGCCATACTGAGTCAGACCAATGGTCCATCAAGCCCAGCATCCTGTCTTCTGACAGTGGCCAATCTCGATCACATGGGAGAAGAACCTAGTCACAGTGGGCAATCCATTCCCCGTTGTTCACTCCCAGCTCCCGACAGTAAGAAGTTCATCCTGGAAGCTACTTGGTTAATAGCCATTAATAGACCTACTCTCTAAGAACGTATCAGTCCTTTTTAAACCCAGCTATACTACTGACCCTGACAACGTCCTCTGCCAACAAATTCCATAGGTTAATTATGTGCTGAGTGAAAAAGTACTTCCTTTTATTTGTTTTAAATCTTGCACTTTGTCCACATTAAATCTCATCTGCCATTTAGATGCCCAGGCACCCAGTCTCATAAGTTCCTGTTGCAGTTCTTCACAGTGTGCTCGTGTTTGATCTTATCAAATGCTTTCTGGAAATTCAGGTACACTATATCTATCAGGTCTCCCTTGTCCACATGCTTATTTACACCCTCAAAGAATTCCAAATTTTAGTAAGGCATGACTTACCTTTGCTAAATCCATGTTGACTCTTCCCCATTAAATCATGTTTATGTTTACAAGCCATGTTTACAAGCACTCCCCAAGTATTGGTATTTTCCTTCAGAACAGGAACACTTGCTCTCATCTCAGTCCTATTACTAACCCCCACCACTCCTTTGGATGTATCTCGACACTGGCTGCACCTTGTCCTTGCGCCATAACACAATTCCCAATCTCATAAGGAGATGTTTTCAGTTTTATATGTTGTACCTATCTTAACCAAAACCAACCTTAAAATATCAACTGGACCTCCCACTACAGATAATTTCCAGCCTTAGCTTGGCTGGTTCACCTCCACCAACCCCAGACTATCTTCCCATCACTTTGGCTAGTCTGGCATTCAGTGCTCCCAAATGCATGTCTATCTCCATCTCCAATAAACGCACCCCATCTTTCTGATATAGCTCAGACCACGCTTGATGGATTTTTTTCCTGGCCAATACAGCCGCCTCATCCGCTTCAATCCATTGCCCTAACTCCCAATTTACCATTCTTCTGGCTCTAGCCACTTGCCCCAACTGGACAGCACTCCGCCAGACTTTCAGCATATGGGTCCATAAAAACAAGGTTCTTTAAATTTATTATTATTATTATTATTATTATTATATTATATTAAAGCATTTGTATAGCAGCTGTGTACCTGGCGCTTTACAGAACAATAAGATAGACGCGGTCCCTGCCTACAGCTCACAATCTAATAGACATGGAAGGGGAAGACAAGGAGAGGGGAGATAGGGAGAGACAAGGGATAAAGCCAATCCTTCTTGATCATCCTAATGAACTACCAGGGGCATAGGAATCATAGGGACAGGAGGGGCTATTGTCCCAGGGCCCATAAACCTAGGGGGCCCATGAGTCTAGGGGGCCTCAATATAATGCTGCCAGGCACTCAGAGCAGCCTCTGCATCATGTGGGTCCCTGCAGCAGCAGCAGCAGCTGTTCCAGTCCTTTATGCCTCCCGCAGCGCTCCCCAGCCCCAATTGAAAGCACCGAATTAACTTCCTGACTGCGTGAGCGCATGTGACCAAAACAACGCCCTTCCCCCAGGGATTCGCTCCCTCCAGCAAAGTGTGGACAGAGGGAGAGGAGAGCAGGGAAGCAGGGTGGGCGACCAGCTGGGGCCCCGTGCTTGCCTGGCTAGGCGGCACTGACAGGCTATAGCCAGCTTCTCTGCCAATAAGTTATTTTGCCTCCCCTCCATGCAGTGGAGTAGCTGCCCAGGGGCAGGGCCGGCATGTGTCACATGGCCCCATGGTGAGGCCTCCCCCCCCACCCCCAATTTCTCCCCAACCCCAAAGGGATTTCTCTGCCCCCTCGTTGCTC
>QEPC01000313.1:6796-18831 GCA_003113815.1 Sphenodon punctatus
CTCTCCCCATGAGTTTGGGTCCCAGCTGGTCATTTGTGACTCATGAGAACTGTGTTGCTGGTTTGAGGTCATTTCTGGGGGAGCCAACGGAGGCTGCATCCCCATCCCCACACATTCCCTCCATGGGGGCAGTCTCAGTGCAGCGGTTATCAGGGCCAATCCACCCACTGCAAGCGGAGAAAGTTTGCCTAGGGTGACAGACCTCTGGGGGAGCCATCAAGGGATCCTGTTAGCTCCCTCCTGCGCCCCACTGCTCCTGGCAGGCAGCGGAAGTGCCCCATCGCTGCCATATAGCCCCATGGAACAGATTCTTGCAACAGTTCTATGGAGCCCTGCAGAACAGACACCCCCTCCCCCCCCCAGCTCCATAGGGCAGATGCTATGAGGGTAGCAAAAACTCTCTTTTTACTACCCGCATAGCCATGACAAAGGCCCGGAAACTTGCTGTATGACACAATCTGTCGGTGTCAGTACGCAAACGGTGCCACCATCGCTCCAACCACCTCCCCTCTCACTTCAGCACCCGCAGCTCCCCCGAAAACCACGTGGGCCTGATGGTGCTGTCGCCTGGGAAGTGGACGTCTAGGAGCCGTCCGATCAATGGCCTCCATCGGTTTAAATGTTCGATTGTTGTGACTGCAAGGTGGCTTTAATCCCCCCGAATCAAGCGGTGACTTCAGATGGGAATGTTTAACAGAGCTGAAACAAAGATTCGGGGTGACTATTATCGACGACTCATTTGTAAAAAATGAATTGACAGGGCCCAACTTGCCCCAGAAGTCATGCCCATAGCCCAGGAAGTCATACCCCCTTCCCAAGAGCTTTTCATGTGGCAGGGAACTGAACCCTGTTCTCCAGCTAGCCCCCCAACCACTGGGCAACCCTGCCTCTCGACAGTTGAGTACAAGCCAGGAGTTCATGTGATTTGAACAACATGATGACCAGCATCGGGGGTGGGGGCAGGAAAGTCATTAATGAAAGCCAAAGAAACAACCCCGTTGTTTTACAGCTTTTGTTTCCAGCCCTGAAATAGTCAATATTGTCCTTTTCCTGGTCTGTCCCATTTCAGGCTGCCAATGCCTATTGGGAACATTTTGCAAGGCTCCATTGAATTTAATTGCCCGGGGCGGAGCCCTAGCAAGTCTATCTCCGCCTTCCCCCTCCCCAGACAATTAGGTCCTGACTATCATATCCAATGATTTTGCCCACTTTGAATTGGGGCTGACAAATTGGGAATGAAGCACTGTTCATTCTGCTTCATTTACTCCATTTTGACTATTTCTGGTTTTTTGGGGAGATTATTTTGTCAGGTTTATCCAGTTATTTTAGACATTTCATTTTGAACGTGTGCGCCAAAATGACCAAAATCACTGGCAAAACTGGAGTAGCTGAAATGAAATATCCAAAGAATCAGTTCAATTAATTTCATTTTGGATGTTTATTTGGATATTCAGATGACTATCCAAATATGGAAATGAATAAAAAATCTGCTATTCGTTTCACCTCCATGTTTTATCTTAATTTGTTCCCGTCTCTCTCTTTCTCTCTCCCTCTGGGTTGCTTTCAGGGACGCCCTTAGGGCAGAGTAGTTGGTGCAGTCATTCTGGAGTTTGTGCTGTGTGTGTGAACGTAATATGCTGGGAGTCATGGAGGAAAACCCTTCTCTCTTCTCATCCCTTTCTTTCCCCTCAGATATGGGCATGACTTCTTGGACTCCTCCATGCGTCTTTCCTTTCATTTACAAGGGCAATATCTACAGCAGCTGCACCAAAGACGGGGAGAAAAGCGGCATGCTTTGGTGTGCCACCACCAGCAGTCGCGATACGAAAAACCATTGGCGTTACTGCTCCACCTCATGTGAGTCCTTTCAAGGGAATCGCTTTCTAAAACAGGTCTTGGAGGGAGGGCTATAAAAGGGCAGCTTTGATTCAAGCATGGAGCCTTTTCTGAACTATGATGATGAATATCGTATCCAACGATTTTGCGAACTTCAGATGAGGATTAGACAAAACTGATACGAGCTACTTGATTCCTGCTTCATGCCCTAAAATGAATATCCATTTATCCAGTAATAATATCCATTAAGTTAATATTACTATTTTAAAAACAATAGACCCAGGGGTCACTCCATGAAGGGAACACAGAGCAGATTGAAAACAAATAGAAGGAAGTACATTTTCAGCAACGTACAATAAAACTGTGGAACATGTTGATGGAAGATGCTGTCCAGGCCAAGAGTGTAGCAGGCTTCAAAAAGGGATGGGTTCAGTTTTTGAAATCCAGGTCTATGAAGGGCTACTAGTTGGGTTGCTCAGGGGTACAAGACCCTGGTTCCCTGTGGGCGGCTATGGCAGAGATTGACCGGTTCCTCTATTGATAAGTGTCTGTCTCCCTATTAGTACTATTTGGTGCCCACTTCGTTTCCCCAAACAAATATCCATTTACTTGGTTATTTTTGATCAGTTATTGTGGTTGCCTTGGTATTTTGGTTATTCCATTTTGGCACCCCTAGTGTGGTTGTGTTGGTGCACAATAGCATGCTTGGCTGTGCCATAGCCCAAATATCCGTTTATTTGGTTATTTTGGTTTGGTTATTTAACACATTTCAGTTATTTTGTTTGGGCACTATTAGTGTTACGGGAAAATAGCCTTGGTGCACAATAGTGTTATTGATGAAGCAGCGCCAGAAACAAATTTGGTTACTTTGAAAACATTTAAATGAAGTGAGCATGGCACACTACTTGCATCCTGGTGCATTTCCTGATTTGGAAACTTGTTTCCGTTAGAGATGAAACAAGTAAATTCATGAGATATGCCCTACCTGAAACCAAACAGCAATCTGGGTAATAAATAACCGCTGTCCATGTACACTCTCTGCTGGGTATCCGCTTTGGTTATTCCCCCCCACCCCCTATTTTCTGGCCCGTTTTACATAAGCGGCACCCAGGTGTTCTAGCGTGGGTGCCGCTTGTGTAAATCCCACGGGGATGGGTGTGCGTGCTCCCGCGCAGACGCATCCCCATGCATGGAGGCACCGGAAAAAATGGAGTTGCCTCCATGTGTGGGGATGGGTGGGGATGGATGTGCGCACCATCAGCACCCGCCGCACACAGACTGCGGCGCACCCCCACCCCCATGCAGCCGCGACCCATATAAAAAGGGCCTCTGTGGCTCTGTTATTTTGGCTGTTTGATCATTCCAGTATTTTGGCCATGTCTTGTAGCAGCCTTAGTGCTGCTGCTGTTGCATATACACAGTTACTGAAAAGGACATAACTGAAATGCTAAAATAACTGAAAAACCAAAGGGATAGAATAAAGAAGTGAAAATACTGGGGGGGAAACTGAAATAGACTACTTAGGGAAAATGGTCACGCGAGTATCACTTCAGATGGGGGTATAATTTGGGAACTCTCAGGCGTATTTGAATAAAAAACCTTACTCATTCGAGCCCTAATTTTGGTTATTTTGTTTTGGTAACTCTGTTTACTTTGCTTTGTTATTTTGTTTCCTTCATACATTTGGTCGTTTGGTTTTGGCACTTTCTTTGGTACTGTCGGGTTCTGAAATAAAGGACGCTCCCTTGAAATATGGGCCACCCTGTTGGTACCGTCCCTGTTGCAGTAAACATTGTTGTCCAGCAGAACAAACCCATGGAGACAAGTGTACCTCAGAAATCAGACTGGGGCCCTCTTTCTGCCCCCACTGCCTGTGAGGCCTTTGTGCCTTGAATCTTGCTGGGGAGAAGGGCAAGTGAAAGGAGGCAGGACTCTGAATACAAAGCTGAGCACGAGGGTTGTACAGGGTGGTTTTCCTGAAGAGCCGTCGGTTCTTGCAGCTCCCCATCACTTCTTTCTCCCCTCACAGTGCATGGCGGCAACGCCAAACACCGGCCCTGCTTCTTCCCTTTTTTCTACAAGGGTCGTAAGTACAACACCTGCACCAATGCGGACACAGCGAGCGGGAGGCTCTGGTGTGCTACTACAGACAACTATGATACAGACAAGCTGTGGGGCTTCTGTGCTGACACTGGTAAGAATGGCCAACACCGGCCAAGGCCTGTTTCCGTAGCAGTAGACACTGGGTGTGGGTAGGGTTGCCAACACGCCGAGTTTCATCTGGAAACTCTGGGCTTTGACAAAGAGTCTTTGGGCTTTGGCAGAAACCCTAATTTCTCAGGGTCAGCCAGGGGTGTCTATGGCTAACGGTGGTTTAGGTCTGGTGGAGGCAGCCATGGGATAGGGACGTTCCTGCCCACTTCTGATGCGGCCCTATTTCTATGGAGCATCACAATGTCCTGGATCATGATGCTCCGCAAGGGCGAGGTGACGTTAGAAAAGGGGTGTGGCAGTTCCTTTGCCCCAGTGCCTTTCTGATGTTGCCCCACCCCCAGGAGGACTGTGTGATGTCATGGCTCTCCCTAAGGGTGGATTACCTTAGAAAGGGACATGGTGTCCCCTTTGCCTCATCCCCCTCCAACGTGGCCCTATCCCCCTCCAGCGTTCTTCCCAGGAGGTGCCAACTCTACCTGTTGGTAGACAGGCCGATGGCAAGGAATTTAGGACCTTGGGGAAGATAAGAATTCTCTGCCCTTTCTCCAAAGTTGCTTTCTCTCCCAGGGGAGAAAACCAGGTGTGGGTAATTCGTAAAATTTTGCATACATCTGGTTTTGTAAATTTATTCATATTTATTCATCCCCCCAGTTCCATAGAGCCCCAAAGAACAGACACTCCCTGACAGTTCCGTAGAGTCCCATAGAATTGATACTCCCCCACAACTCCACAGAGCCCCATAGAACAGACACTTCCCTTCCACTCCATAGATTCCTGCAGAGCAGAAACTCCCCAGAGCGCCATAAATCCCTAGAGAAGAGAAATTCCAGCTCTACAGAACCCCATGGAAGACACACACGCACTTTAAAAGTCTCATAGCACTCTGATTTTCAGAGATTTGACCTCCCACCCAGACTCCCGTTCAACAATGACCCCCGATTCCAAGACTCTCTGAGAGAAAACTCATATACACACTTCCCCCTCCTAATTCCCATTATCAGTGGGCATGGAAGGAACCTGTCACATCCTGAATCAAGAAACTATCCAGGGCCTGAGGTAACGTGGCCAACCCTATTGTGAAACCCTAGAGAAAATTTGTCAAATCCTCAAAGTGTAAGAGCCAAACTGAGCTTTGTCCTGTCATCAGGGGTTCCACGTCCCGCAGAACAATAAATTCTGTCAGAGGAGCTTTGGGGATCCCCCCCCTCACCCTGCCCCTGAGACATGAGGGGGGTTACACGAATAATCCAATATGTATCTGTGAAGTTTATCGACATACTCACTCAAATGAACTCACTGGCGGCCCCAGGCAGTTGCTCTTTCTCAGTCTCAGTTCCCCATCTGTAAAATGGGAATAATAATGATTGGCCTAACGAGTTTGTGGTGAGGGGAAATGAGGTCAGGGGTGTAAAGAAATTTGAACATGGGAAATTCTAGAGAAATGAGAAATACAATGATGACAACTACTAATCTTCCTTGGCCACGCAATATTCACATATTTCTTAATTAACTTATTTTGTTTAGATAACTTCGGTAACTTCACTATTTTGTTTACTTTGCTTTGTTACATCATTTACTTTGCTTATTTGGTAATTTGGTGTCACTACTTTATTCATTTGTTTGTTTGTTTAAATTTGATAGCCAGTCCCTTCCCCTAAGACGCTGGGCTGCTTATAATACAAAAGTATGTAAAAATACATAAAAGCCGTTTCATTTAAACAGAGATCTTGGTACCCAGTGCTTGATTTATTTATTTTTAAAAAGTGCCAGAGCCCAGGCCCGCCCGGGAAGCCACGCCTCCCGCCCGGGAAGCCACGCCTCCCGCCCAGAGCTTGTCAGAGCAGGGAAATGAACTCTAATTTCCAGCTAGCAAACCAGCTATGAGACCACTACCACCTGCCTCTTTACAGCTGAATTTAAGACAGGGACTCTTGTGATTTAATCTGTTTGATGGGCAGCGCAGAGGGTGAGGCAGGAAAGTCATTAGTGAAGCCAAATAAACCATCCAGTTTTTTTCCCGACTTTTACTTCCAAACCTGAAATAGTCAATAGCAGCCTTTTCCTGGTCTGTCATATTTGGGGGTACCCAATTCTACTGGAAACATTTCCTGGGGCTCAGCTCCCCTGTTGAATTTAATTTCCAGGGTGGAGCCCTGGCAAGCCTCGCCCCCTCCCCCCATCCCAATTAAGTCCTGCGGGCAATAGAAGCCTTGACAAATCGTTTGGATAAAAGTCCCTCAGTGATGGCCCAGGTTCAGTTGGTTGTCCTGAAAGACAGGGAGATGGACTAAATGAGTTTAAACTTTAACAGATGCATTGTCTGTAAGACCGAGAACATGATTGTTTCTCTCCACTTGGTCTTGGTCAGGCCTCACCTAAAGCAGTGGGTCTCAACCCTTTCATGAACAAGTCCCACCAAAACATTTTTTTAAAAATCCAGATCACAGCGCTGCCCAAGCTGCTCCCCAAGCCCTAGGAAGGGCTGAGAGAGAGAAATTGCCCAAGCGAGCTTGGGTGCGTTCTCTCCCTGTCGCGGCCGCAGTCTCAAACCAGTGGCAGCTGGAGGACTTCTATCCTGCAGAGGCAGAGACGAGAACAGTGGAGGAGAGGGGCCATTTCCAGTCACCAACTCACACTCACTCACCCACACACCCATCCATTCAGCCCATGCACCCCCCACAGATTCATTCACCCCCTTACACCCCCATCCTTCCCCCCACTCACACACACACACACCCATTCACCCCCTCGTTTCTACTGCTCATATTCTCTCTCAGCCCTTTCCAGTGCACGCTCTCTCTCTCACACACATGCACACACATACACACACACACACACCACCCCATTCACACCCAGTTCATCCACTCGCACACCTCATTCCCCCCACATCCATAAACTCACACCCATCCACTCATTTGCTTACACCTCATTCTCCCCTTCCCCCTCGTTCATTCACACACACCCCGACCTCCCCTCCCCATTCCCTCCCTCCTGGGCATGTGGAGGTGAGAGGGAAAGAATCTGGCTCACCCAGTGGCCCCCCTTGCAGAGTCCCCCTCCCCATCTCCCTTGCAGCCATAGCTGCCCAGGACACCAAATCAGCAAAAAAACCCAACCTGTTCTCTCTCTTCTTTTGTCCCCCCCCCTTACTCTTGTGGGTCCTTTCCCACAACTCACCCATCCCTCTCTCTCTTCTTTCCCTTTCAGAGCTGAGCACAGCTGTTTGGAACCCCCCATGCATCTTCCCTTTCAAATACAAGGGCAAGAAATACAGCATTTGCACCACCGTTAAGGAGTCCACCGGCAGGTCCTGGTGTGCCACGACCCGTGACTATGACATGGACGCAAAGTGGCGGCACTGCTCCACGGCAGGTGTGCCTGGCAGGGGGCTGGGGTGTGTGGGAAAACAGTGAGGGCATTTTTAGACAAGCAGCAAATATCACAGATTAGTGCTTATTGCGCCTTGAAATCGTTCTTATTTTAATCTGGATTTACTGTTTAGACGTGCGTGTTATCACAGATTTAGAATTAATCCACATTTAAAATAAACCATTTTTAATGTTTTCATGAGCAGAAATGCAGATTAAAGCACTATTTAAATCTGCATTTTAATCCAGGAACAAAACACATTTTAAAAAACACATTTTAATCCAGGAGTTTGTGAAATGGGTTTCATAAAACCCCGATGCTGGGGGTTTACATCTTGAAAATTCCACCTTAAATGCACATTAGATTTCTCCAATCTGCATTAGTTCTCTTGTCTAAAAATTCCCAGAGTATTGGCAGGATTGGAACCATTGCACAGTCAGACAGGATCAGGTCAACCAGACCAGAGAGTCAAACTGGAACATGGAGTCAGGAAGCAGCCCAAGAGATCAGAGCTGATAGATGAAAGAAGGGAAGAAGCCACAGGACAATCTGAGGAGCAGTATCAGGATAGGGGCCAGAGACTCAAAATCAAAGCTAAAAAACAATTCAGGGCATGGAGCCCAGAAACAAGCCAGGCGATCCTAGAGGGCAGTCCAGAAAAGGGTGGGAGATGTGGTGGTTGAGGGCCCAAGGAGAGGAATGGAGCATGGGCTGGATGAGGACTGAGGGGGAGGGATGGAGCGTGGACTGCGTGAGGACTAAGGGGGAGGGATGGAGCATGGAATGGATGAGGACTGAGGGGGAGGGATGGAGCGTGGACTGCGTGAGGACTAAGGGGGAGGGATGGAGCATGGAATGGATGAGGACTGAGAGGGAGGGATGGAGCATGGACTGGATGAGGACTAGCGGGAGGGATGGAGCATGGACTGGATGAGAACTGAGGGAGGCTGGATGAGGACTTGGGGGGAGAGATGGAGCACAGGCTGGATGAGGATTGAGGGAGAGGGATGGAGCACAGGATGGATGAGGACTATGGAGGAGGGATGGAACACATGTTCAGGGTGATGGCTAGAGTGCAGGCCAGAGAAGGACTGAGGACTGGAGTATGGGTTGGACAAGGGTTGAGGAGGGATGGAGTTTGGTCTGGTTGAGGGTGAGGCCCTGAGCCCAGGCTGGAGAAAGGGTGAGGGGTGGGACATAGGCTGGAGAAGGGGTGAGGAGGGCTGGAGCAGTGTGGATGAGGGCATAGGGACAGCGCTGGAACACAAACTAATACAGGGATGTGAGTGAGGGCCAGGATGTGGGCTTGATGGCCGTTGAGAGAACAAGGGCTGAATCACGGGGTGTATGAAGGCTGGAGCATGGGCTGGATAATAGTGAAGGCCAAGGGCCAAAGCACTGGTCGAGGTGAAGCTCAGAAATTGCAATGCAGAAAGCTGGGAAGGCAGAACCAGAAAGCAAGGAAACAGCAGGCACTTTCACCAAGAGCCCTCGGAAATTGTTCCACCCAGCGTCCTCTCCCTGCTGGGTGGTCTTTTATGCCTGGAAGTAGCCAATCAGGATAGCAAGGGGGTGTGGCTTGAGTTGCCACAGGAAGCCAATTGTGGCTAGGGTGGCCAGACATGCACATTTTAGAGGACACCTGAGAAATACAGGTTGCAGGGCTGCATTGGAACCAGTGCAGCCCTGCAACCTGCATTTGTCGGCGCATCCGGATTGAGACAAGGACTCCAAGTTGGGGTTTTAGCGGCCGCACTCTTTATTCAAATTATAATTAGGCTAAGTGGGGTAATTGCCTCTAAGCAATTTGGGCCCAGCAATCTCCACTCCCATAACCATTAATAACATAACTAACAGGGCTTGGCCTGGATGTGCCCCCCAGTGCCAGCCCAACCAACGTCTCCACTTCGCTCACCGGCCAGAGGCCGTGATTGAAGGGGACAGTGTCCGTCTGAACTGGAGTAAGGATACAGCCCCGAAGGACTGAGGACCTTGCTTGTCCTTGCCCTCCTTCTGAAAGGAACCTCTCCCAGGCAGGGACGTGACCCTTGCACTTGCCATGCCGTGCTCCTGTGCCAGGTGTCGCATCCCCGTCTCTTAAGGAATTTCAGGAATTCCAGGCACAACGGGGCTGGGGGTTGGGCTTCCCCAATCCCCGAAGCACAGATGCTGCGATTCGCCCTGGCCTTGAGGCATCGAGATGCGGCTGTAGGGACCATTGCGAGCAAGTTGCCATCGCTGGGGTTCATGAGTGGTTTGGCAGGTGCACCTCCACCGGACCGGGGTTTTTTCAGCAGGAGAATGCTGGAGAGCTGGTTGCAAGAGCAGATCGTAGCTGAGTCAGGGAGGGATTGCAAAGGGAGAGCCCTCTCCATTGATGACGTAAGGCTGGGTGGCGAGACTCTCCACCTGCCCTTAAGGCGGTCTAAAATGGATCAGCGGGGCAGGGGACAAGTGATCACCCTTCATAGGGCCAGCTCCCCTGACCTATGCCCTGTCCGGGTGGTGGAGGAATACTAGGGATGTGCGAACACTGAGTGGTTTGGTGTTCAGCCCGTTCGATGTTCAGCCGAACCTGAAACATTAGAAATGCCCATTTAGTTCCATGGAGCTGCAGGATCTGAAATANAAGTCAAAATGCTTCTCATTTCAGCCCCAAGTTTCCTGCTAAATAAAGGAGCTGAACTAGATCTTCCCTGGGGTTTCTTTTAGATCTGCGACTCCGTGACCATCATAATCGCCCAGTGCGATGGCGACATGTCGATGCCGGTCAGTATGCTTCACTCTCTCTGTTTCCGTCCTCTGCCAGGTCTGTCCGCACATCGCAACCTCATGTGCGTCTTTCCGTTCATCTACAAGGGGAAGCGATACTGGTCTTGCACGGCAGATGGAGAAATCAGCGGGAAGGTTTGGTGTTCCCTCACCAGCAACTACGACATGGACTCCAAATGGGTCTACTGTGAGAGCTTGACCACGGGTGCAGGACCAAGGTGAATGGTGCTTGGCTGCTAGCATGAAGTGACGGGAATGCACTTCCGTTGACCCTTGACTTATTGATTGATTAGCATTTGCTCACTAAATACTACCCATTTGGTATTTAGCTTTAATTCAAAGGTGGATGGGAAATCTAATTAGCAAAGCAGAGTCTTAACCAAGATTTTAGACAGAGACAAAGTAGTTCAGATGGTTCTTCTTACTGGACTAACTTCTACCAGGGAGAGCTGGTGAGCTTTCAGGCCACACCAACAGAAATAGGTTCACTTGAAGAGATTTTCTGAACAACTTTGTCTCTGTCTTTTATATTGGGGGCCAGCACATCAACCATGCACTCTCAACACATTAGGGCTCTTCTGCTTAGAGAAGAGCCAACTGGGGATGGGATTGGATAGAGCTCTCCAAAACCATGACTGGGCTGGAGAAAGTAAACAGGGGACTGTTATTGACACTTTTTCAGAATACTACACTGAGGCGACACAATGAAATTAACTGGCATCAGATTTAAAACAAATACAAGGAAGTACTACTTTTTCACTCAATGAAGAATTAACTGATGGAACTCACTGCCAGAGGATGGGTATTTTACTGTTTGTAGATGTGACAGTAACCAGTCGCAAGTGAGTGGTTACTGTTATGGCTATAAACCTGCCCTCACTTTGGTAGTACATACATAGTGGCTGTTTTGTCACTGTCATGGGGAAATAGTGGCTAGCTTAACAGGAGCCACTGTGCCTGTTGTGGCTCCACCGGGAGAACAAAGGACTCCCAAATAGCAGTTGACAGTCTGACACTGACGACACTGAACTCCTGTACATTTGTATCCTGCTTTCACGCTCTGGAGCTCCAGGACTGGGAGCAGCAGCTGAAGTGACACCAAGGAGCAGACTGAGGATTTTCTCTGTTCTGGTCCTCACCTGGGAAAAACCTTGATTCCATTCCCTGCCTCTGTGTTTTGTGGTTGTCGGAAGGGAAGTGGCAGTGGGGAATGGACTGGTCTGCTCCTTTCCACCACTTCAGCTGCCATCACTGGGAGAAATACTAATAATCATCTTTATTTTTATATCACACACACACACACCCATCCCTGCCATGGCACTCTGAGTGCTTTACATATAATACAACTTTTAATCCCCTCACAACAACCCTGTGAGGTAGGTCAGGCTGAGAGAATATTGTGACTGGCCAAGGTCACCCAGTGAATTTCTGGATAAAGTGAGACTTGAACCTTAATTGTGTCCCCTACTTATCATTTCTCTAGTGCTACAAGGCAGATGCAGTGCATTATGGTCACAGATTTTCAAAAACAGGTCCCTGCCCAGTGGACTCACAATCTAAGAATGGACAAGGGAGCACTAGGACAGACAGACATTCCCATTTTACAGATGGGGAACTGAGGCTGGAAAGTTGTGACTTGTCCAAGGCCACCCAGTGAAATCATAGCAAGGGCAAGATTCAAACCCTGGCTTTCCAAGTCCAAGTCCAGCAGTTTATCCACTACACCACACCAGATGAGCTGCCCAGGTCAGATCTCTGTGCTTTCCTGTGGTGGGAAATCAACCCAGCCACACTGCGGGCCAGCGCAGGGAGCTGAGCACACAAGCAGGGGGAAGGCAGGCGGC
>QEPC01000313.1:45840-80202 GCA_003113815.1 Sphenodon punctatus
GAGAAATCAATAGTGTTCGCACTGGCATGGCCGGATTCCAGAAAAACCTGATCCACCTGCTGTGTTTGGAGCGAATCCAAAACAAAGACAGGGAGCGGAATACAATTATACTCAACACAATGCACCCTGATTCTCAAGAGGCTTTGTACGCTTGTGAGCGTGCCTAGGTCAACTGTGCGACCCTCTCCATTCCCTCTCGGGTAAATCCAGAGACACCCACTGGCTGCAATGGGGCCAGTTTCCTGTTTCCATTGTGGCTGGGGGTTTAAGTAAGGAAGAGCAGCCAGTGGACAAGCCGGGGGCCTGCCAGCTATTGCCGGAAAGCCTCAACTCAGCTGCAGGGCAGGAATCAAAGGGCTGCAGTGGTCAAGTGGAACCCACTGGAATCAGGTCCAGCCTTACCACAGAGTGACCCGGGGAAACCGCTCCATGATTGGCTGTTTTCTCTACTTCTGGGGCCCCACAGTAGCCCTCAGTTTAAGGGCTTCCACTCTCTCCTTGCAAGGCCCCCAACATGACCATCTCTAGGGCCCTGCAGAGGGTGACCGCAAGAGGGTGGACTCACTGGGAGGGGGTGAAGCCAGGAGGACCCTGCATTTTAACCTTCCCCTAGGCCCTGCAAACTCTAAGGCTGGCCCTGTATGGAATCCTAGGGATGCTGGCTCACAGCTCGTGGTTCCTTATGTTGATGGGTGTAAATGCAGGGGTGACACCGGAGAAATTTTTTAACGTGCATAGAGGACATTGAGACATGGTTTCTCTTGTACTCTCTTAAAGCCAGGAAGATATACTAATCAATATTAGACCAGAAACAAGGTTGTAGCAAATAGAGAGACACCAGGTAAGGTTTCCAGTGTAACTGAGAGGGTTGCCATCACAAAACTACTAGAGCTGAAATGAATATTCAATGCAAATACATTCTCCAACTAATTTGGCCACTTGGATCCCAATCAGACAACAGAACAGATACAAGCCACTATTCATTCCACTTTGTTCAGATATCCATTTCAGATATTTTTATTTCAGTTTTTCAGTTACCGTGTTTTTTTACTGAGTAGCGCAGAAACGAATGAATTGAAATATCAAAATAACCGAATATCCAAACTGAATAATAAAATTAATGAAAAGACAAAACAAAGTTAGCTGAATAATCAGAAAAGCAAATATGCATCTTGGGTGCAGATATTATTTGGGTGACTTGGAAAGTGTGAATAATTTCTACGAATACAGAACTGACTATTCATTTCAACTCTAAATTCATTCATTCATCTGAATTTTTATCCTGTTTTATTCCAAAGGCTCAGGGTATGTTACAATACATAAAAACATTTAAAATGCAATGTTTTAAAAAAATCAAAAATTTTAAAATCAAACCAGTTAAAATTCTTCATCCCAACCTCACTCTCTTCATGCCAAAATCCAGACTGATTTAAAAAAATAAAATAAAAAAATCTTTCTTTGCCTCCAGAAAGTAATCAGACTCAGGCCTAGGAGAATCTCCAGCGGGAGAGAGTTCCATAATTGTGGAGCAGCTACTGAAAATGCCCCTCTAGAGAACACTGGGAACTTAATAGAATTTGTTTTGCAAGCGACTGGCCAGTGAAGTTAGCATTTCCCTTGCAAGTCAATATTCAGAAGTTTTGTAGGAAAGTGTGATGCACATTAGTATTGGTCTAATATCTGGAACAAGAAGTGAATTCTTTCATAAACAACGGATGACAAAATATACGGATCAAAGTTATGATGGAAAAGTTCTAAAATAAAAATGTGTCTGAACCACAGAAACGCTTGAGGAAACGCAATAGCAAATATGAAAGCCAGAAAAAGTCATTTATTTATTTCGTTTTGTTTTTATTTATTTATTTCAATTTTTACCCCACCCTACCCAATAACACTCAGTGTGGGTTAAACACATAAAACACAGGCCCTTTTCACACAGACACTCTTAACACCGATAAAATGGGTGTTAAATTTTATTATACGTGTTTCAGGGCACCCATAGAGCACACCTGCAGCCGTAAAATATGTTTAATAAAATGTAACACTCATTTTATCCATGTTAGAGTGTCTGTGTGAAAGGGCCATAGGGAGGCATCTGACCCACCCACCCACACCCACCAACCCTCTCCTTAACCCCTCTACCCAGTCCCAACCAGCCCTATCCCTCCCTGCAAAATGCCTAACCAAACAAACTGGTCTGACATTTTTTCTGGAAGATGAGCAGGGCTTAGGTGGGCACCAAGGGGAGGGAGTTCCATAATTGTGGGGCAGCCACCGAGAGAGCCTCTCTTGTGGGTCCTTGTTGTAAAAACTTCACAGGCAGTTGGTACGCGCAAATACCTTGGCCGACCTCACAACTAGCACCTTGAATCGTGCCGGAAAGTTACTGGCAGCCATTGCAGACTCTGAGGCCCTCGTGTAATGTGCCCCCAGCGACCCACCCCCAACCTAAGGACTGTGAGCAAGCAAAGCACAAGTACTGAGGTGTAACGGTCATTAGAAATTGCTTCCAGACCGACAGTATGTAATTGTAACCTCACAAAGACAACTGGGAGGCAGCCAGCTTTTAACTGCTAAGCGAGAATGAAGTAGCCCCTTCCTCGAACGGGGGAAAGGGGAGGAGAAGTCTGTTAGCATGAGGAAATGGCCGACGGTCATACAGGAGGGAACCATTTTAACACTAAAGAACAAAGGACCATGCGGGTTGTTAAGAGATAAAGACCAAGGGGCAGCTCCTAACCACCTGCAGTGCACGCATACACACCCTGCACACGCACACGCTGTGGGGACTACAGCACACATGCATAGGTGACTCGTTGGGGGAAGATGGGGGGCATATGCCCCCCCGATTTATGGAAGCCCTATAGAACCCCTGCCCAGCCCCCACTCCTGTGCCCCCCCCCACTTCCAAGAGTTACCAGTCACCTGTGTGTACATACATGTATTCACTGTGCGTACAGGGGCTTGGGATTAGCCCCTAAGATATTAATTGTTTATTCTTTGACATCTACACTGAGTAGAGCTGGATTGAGTACCTGCAAAAACGGATAAACCCATCAAAATGACGGCACCTGACCCATCCCAGTAGCACCGGGTAATCACTACTTGATTGGTGCCTAGTGGGCTACCCAAATTGATTTTCCAATTTCCAGTCCAGATTTACCATTTTTTTTCTACACATTGACCGAGTTCCTGTTCATAATTTGAAAACTGGAATGAAGAAAGACATTCTTTCCTAGGCGAAATGCTCCCTAACATGGCGGCCCATCGTACAAACCGGCATGGTTTAGTGTGGCAGGAGGTGAATGTCTGTGGGTGTGTGAGCTTGCTCTGCAGGAGATGAATTAGCTTTGGCCTCTGTCCAGCTTCTTTGGGAGGTGATGCCTCCGAACAGGGGATAGTTTGGTCTGCTGCTCAGGCACTCTCGGCTCCTAGAAATCCAGGAATTTGAAGGAAGTCTGGTCACAGGGGAGATAGGGCTGACTGTCACCAGTTGTGCTATACAGTCCTTTTGAAATTGGCAGCATTTGATTCTGGAGAAGCCGCTGTGTCCGCTGCCGTTGCCGTGAGTGCAAACAAAGGACTGGGAGGGAAATACAGCCTATTATTCAAAAGGCATTATGTGTGTATCGGGGTGAGAAGTGATGGGGAGGGACAGAGCTGGTTTCAGGAGGATGAGAGGAGTCAGTCCAGAGTCACCCAATGGCTGCACTGGGGTCAGGGCCAGTTGAGTCCCCCACCCAGAGTCATCCAGGATGTAATGGGGTCAGGACCAGATTCTGATCTCCGTTCCCCTGGGGAAAATCCAGAGTCACCCACTGGGAGCAATGCGGTTAGGTCCGAATTCTGATATCCATTTCCCAAGGGTTTAATCCAAACAAAGTACTCGGACAAACACAGACAATTATTCTAAAAGGATTGTGTGTGTGTGGGTGGGGGGCTGCATGCGTGTGACATGGGGAAGAGGCTATGTGAACCTGATTGCATCTCCAGACATGACCATGCCTCAGTTTCCCCTCTTGTAATTTTTGCGGGTTCTTTTTCCTGCAGCCAGGAGCTTTCCAGCTACAGAAGAGATGTGGAGGGGATGGGGGCAGGCAGGATAAAAGTTTTCAAAATCATGTGAGCCTAAAGCAAGCCAATAGGGAACTTACTTACCTCTTCTCAAAATAATAGAACAAAGGACCATCCAATGAATTTAACTGGCAGCAGGCATTAAAACAAATGCAAGGATGCACTTTTCACACAACGTACAATTATTCTGTGGAACTCATTGCCAGAGGACATTGTGCAAGTTGATAGCATAACTGGGTTTGGAAAGGAACTGGATAATTTCTTAGAGGGCAGGCCCATCAATGGCAAATAGTCGAGTTGGTCAGGGGATGACTATTGGGGACTGGGTGGGCATGAATAGCAGGAAATGGATCACTACATCATGAGCTGTCGTGCACTTCTCTGAAGCAACCAAAGCTGGCACTGTCAAAGACCGGATACTGGGCTAGATGGACCAATGAACGGACCCAGTATGGCCGCCTTGTGCTCTTATGTTCCGTAGAAGGGACCTCCTTCGTTTTCATTTTAGTTTTTAAAATTTCATTCATTTTCATTTCCCCTTTCACTTTTGTTTCCAAAAACTCATTCATTTTTGCTTTTTGTTAAAAACCCATTTGTTTTCATTTGACATTCGTTTCCCATTGAAATCAATGGGAACCACTGGACAGGGCTTCCATGTCTTTCAATAGTGGTTTTACTGTCCTTCTACAACACTTTCCCTTCCCCCAAACTTGCACAGATTGCATGGGGGGGCAGAAATATCAGAGGCAGGCAGGCATAGTGCAGTGCAGACATTGGCAGGCCATGGGCACCAGACACTGAAGCTGCAGGCACGAGTATAGGAGGAGAAGGTGGTGCCTCAAGTCTGACAAGACTTCAAGTGGCACAGAATGCTTCCAAGAGGCAGAATATCAGACCAAGACTGGCAGGCAGTAGGTGGGCACTAAGAAGGAGCAGGGACTGGCAAAGGAGACTTGCCATCTTAAGTACGTTGGGCTTCAACTTGCAGAGAATGCCCCAGGGGGGCAGAAGTTATAAGAGAGAGGCACACATACAGTCATCATCACACAGACTAGCAACGGCAGATGGGCAGCGGGGCAGCAGTCACTGACTTCAGCATAGGCAGGCATCCCAAAGCGTGGCAGGGTCTCAACTTGCAGAGGTCACTGCAGCAGCGCAAGAGATAACTGTGTGAGAGAAACATTTGGGCAGCAGCAGCAAGAGGCAGTCAGAGGAGCAGCAGGCAAGCACTGGCTTTGGCATAGGCACCCCAAAGTGTGGCAGGGTGTCAACTTGTGGACATCACTCCAGGGGGGCAGGAGATACGTGTGTGTGAGAGACGCATTCGAGCATCCACAATAGTAAGGAGGCAGGGCAGAGAGGAGCAGCAGGCAGGCACTGGCTTTGGCATTTGAACCCCAAATGTGTCAGGGTGTCAACTTGCAGAGCTCACCCCAGCAGGGCAGCACAGAGGAGAGAGAGAGTTAGCAGCACAAGTAATAAAGTCCAAAGCCAATGCAGTGCACAAGTAACACAAAGCGCCCAGAAGAAATGTGGCAGAGTGGGTTGGCAGGGGAGTGCCAGAAGCTTTTATTGATTTCCAGTGCCCGCCCCCCTGATTCATTGGAAGCACGTGAAAGAAAAGGCCTATCTGAGGGGATCTTCCGTGTGCATCACCGTTACCACGGTGATGTGAGAGCACTGAGATGTGTTTTCAATGCCAATTGACTAGCGGAGATGTCAGTCATATATCTCCTGACTGTCTTGTGACTGGGCTCCCCCACCCCCTTTGTTTTGTCTCCAGCCTCAGCAGGCCTTAGGGAAATGAAAACAAAACAAATGAAAGAAAAATGAATGAAAATTCATTCGGTTTCATTTTCATTCATTTCCTAATTCATTTGCTTTTGTTTCCTAGTTACTAAAATAATGGGGCTTCATTCGTTTTATTAACGAAACAAAACAAATTGCAGACCCCTATTGAACACCCCTTATTTCAGATCCTACAGCACCATACAACATAACAGACACCCCTCATTTCAGACCCCTTGTTGTTTTATTCTGCCAGAGCACACAAAGCTGCATTCATAACTGCACCCAAGAGCTATTTCCATATGGGATCTTCACTAGGAATAGAAAACTTCTTTGGGAGGCTTACCACTAGTAACTGGATGGGCCATGGTCTTCTACCAGTTTCAGAAAATGCACACACGTGTGCACGCACACACGCACACTCACACACCACCTGAGAAAATTTTGTGTCTAGAAGGCATAGGAAAGCTTTATGCATAGAAAATAAATTCAAGCTACAAATCAAAAAGTGGTTCAGAGATACAGAAAATTGCTGTTGAAAAGAAACATAAAAATAATAGAGAGAGAGAGAGACTATCTTAGTTACACGTTGGCCACATAATTCAGGTTTCTTGATTAAGGCCTATTTTCCCAGAGACTGTGTTTCTGGAAATTAGTTATTAAGCCATTTGGTAACCAGTTTGATATCTTTTGTTTCATCCATCTCTATCACAATTTTCTCTCTGGCTAGGGTGAGGATCGCTCCAGTTAGAACAACTTGATGAGTAATTATTTATTATTATTATTAACAACAAACATTTATATAGTGCAAGCAGTGTACCTGGCACTTTACAAAGTAATAAAATAGACATGGTCCCTGCCCCTAGGGTTTACAATCTGAGAGACAGGAGCTGGGGGAGAGACTTAGGAAGGGGAACAGATAGAGAGACAAGGGGTNTGCTTAAAAAGGTATAGGATCAAGAGTCATCTCCTTAAGAGATGGGGAAGTGGTACCCAGTGTCATGCAGGGCACAGCAGGCACTGGGGTCATGACCCTGGGAGGAGTGTCTGTAATGGAGAAACATAGGGTCACACACGTGTGATACTGCCATACATGTAGACTACAAGTCTAGTAAATATGTAAAGCAAAAGGTGCAACATGTATGTAATGTTACAATTGAAAACTGTAAAACCCAAAGCAGGACTGTGACACTGATGAAACTCCAGGAAATGCAGAGAGAGAAAAAGAATGTGTATTGGGAACCCTGGCCAGACAGACCTGTGGAGATGCAAATCAACCTTCAGGTTTGCCTGGTTTGCCTACGTGACAGACCTCAGGTTTTTCCAAGGCGGGAACCAGAAACAAAGAGACCATGAAAGGTACTTAAGCAAGGGCCATAAGCCACCTTGTCTTTCACTTGGTCAGAGCCATCTTGAGCACTCTCATCTGCATCCTGGGTCCTGCCAGCTAGCAAGGCTGGAAACTATGGACTGAGACCAGGACTTTGCTTTCTAGCAATTCTAAGACTGAAGATCCAGTCGCTTACATCAAGGACTGAGAGGAACTGATTGAATAAGTAAAGAGTGCAGCCAGTTTTCAACCCAACCACTGTCTCCGTGTATTATTTGGGGATACGCTGACTACTCCTACCTTATATTAAAGCCCCAAACCTCCCTCACCAAAACATAGGGCCCTAAGACCCGCCCCCCCAATACACCTCCCAGGGGCCTATTCACGCTCAGGGGTCGTGGTCACACCTCCCTGACAGCATGGCAGCTTCATCAGCAGTTTTAGTTTGGGGTCAGGTGACAAGTTAATGCCTGAGCCAGGATTTAAAGATCCTGCAGACGGGCTCCCACTGCGGTTTCACTGCAATTTCAGCCCGGCACTGCGAGAATTGACTAGTACTGCAAAAATCACTGCAAATTGAAGCAACACAGGTTCCTACTTTTGAGACTACCTAGAGGACACTCTATCCCTTGTTGTCCTATGCCCTAAATCAGATCTGTACATCTGGTTATTCATGGGACAGATCCGGCATAAGAACTCAAGGAGGTGGCCAAGAAGTTGGACGACTGTGGTTTAGAAAATCTGACTTGTTTCAGACCCCTAACCACCAAGGCAATGGTCCCAGTTCACTCGGTCAATTGACAAACTGTGAGTTGAGAGTTTAGTGGAGAGAATATGTAGGCTCTGAGTAGACCTTGGACCGATTGCTTTTGGATGAAGAAATGGGGAGTGTCATCAAGCCCAAAGAAAAAGTGGGAAAAAGAACAGTACAACACTAGAAACCAAAGCAAACAAAAATGCTGTGTAGAATGGATGAATATAAAGAAATATTTATATAATAAACCAAAAAATTACAAACAAATGTAATAAAACTACAATACAATCATAAAAACAAACTACAGTCCAATGAGTTTCGGGTACAGAAAACCCTTCTTCAGGGGTGTAGAAATGAATCTGAAATGAACAGAACAATAAGCATAAATTAATTTAAAAAAATATATATATATATATATATATATATATATATACATACACACACACAAAACTGAATTCCAAAGTTATCACATATTAATCTTCTATAAAGCAGCAGAAAACAACAACATGTAATCAAACTAAACATCAAGAGTACAAGGACTAATAATACACATATAAGCAAGCTAGAGATGCATTGAAATAAAACACATGGATCATAAGCACAAACACCAATATCATGAGCCAACTATGAAAATACACGATAATAAGCAATGTCTAAGGGTGATTTCAGACGTTACGGGGCCCATTGGCCCCGTACCAAAATCAACCCATTCATTCCCCGCCGGGGTCACCCCGTCATGCCGTGTCAGATGTGCCGGGGGGATCCCGGCGGGGAATCCGGGAGGGGGCGGGGCCGCGCGGTGCAACGTGCAGCCGCATGGCCCCACCCCCTCCATGCACCCTGCCGCCCACCCTCCGAGGAGACGGGCGGGTGGCGGGGCCAATGCGGCCGCCACGTCCAGGCAAATGCACCACGGCCCGGGATCCCACTGGTGATCCCGGGCCGTGGCGCGTGTCCAGATGTTACTTTTTTTTTGTCCCCGCTGGGGATCTCTTTGACCACGCTTCCCGGGACATTCCCCCGGCTAGCCCGGGAAGCGTGGTTCAAATTGACCCCTTGCGGGTATTGACCGTGGCGAACATCTGGCGCCCGCCAAACAGACGTGTGAGACACAGTGACCACAGGTGGGTATTCACCGTGGTTCACTGTGATCTCGTAACATCTGAAAATACCCTAAGACAACACATAAATGAGTTAACCTACAGAATGCTGTAAGTGAAGGGTCAAAAGCACTTGGTCCATTGATAGTGGACTTACATATCCACAAACATACCAAAAATACAAAAGCAAATAGTGCAAATATATGCAAGGTGGAGATGCATCAAAATAAAATATAGAAATCCATAAATGCAAACACCAATATCATGAACCCACTAAAAAAATAGCTAGTGGCAGGCAGGCAGGCAATGTCTGAAATGACCCCTTGCAAAAACCATGAATCAGCTGATCTGTAGAGCACTCAGAATCAAGGGTAAACCACACTTGGTCCATTAATAATGATACAGCAATGCCAATGAAATAAAAAGAGGAAACTTTACTCACTTGGCAATCAAATATCAGGGACTAACGCCTGTTAGCCAAGAATGTCCCAAAAGGCTCTTGATGTTGACTAACATCCAAATAAATGGCTCACACTGGCTGTGGAAAAATAAGCAAAACTGAAATCCTCCAATAGGCCTAGAAACCAAGTATTCAAATAGACTATTCAGCATCCCCTACACTTTTGGGACACTGGCCCCACGGGGACCTGCTTGCTCTTACCTCCACTGCTGAGTGACTCCACAATGTCTTGCAGGCCTGGGAACTAACCACAAGCAGGCTAAGCCTCTCCTTATATACTAAAGCCCATCAAGGATGTCTATGGGTGCTATATGTTATTAGATGCCCTTGCCCATCGTTATATGTAGGTAAAACTACTAGGAAATTAAAATGAAGACTGGGGGAACAGAGGAGTAATATCAGGAATAAGAAGATCAATGAGCCATTGGTACAGCATTATCTGCAGGCTAATCGTAGTCCTACTGATTTTGTGTTTTGGGCAGTGGATGTTGTGGGACTACACATTCACAATAGGGATATTTTGCTGTTGAGGAAAGAAGCTCAGTGGATTTATAGATTACAGACTGTGGCACCTTTTGGCCTCAGTGAGGCCATTGATTACAGCTGCTTCTTATAAACATCCTTCCTCTTTGCCTTTTGTTCGTTTGACTGCTTTAAATGGATATAGGTGCAACCCATAGACATCCCTGATGGGCTTTAGCATATAAGGAGAGGCTTATCCTGCTTGTGGTTAGTTTCCAGGCCTGCAAGGCATTGTGGAGTCACTAGGCAGTGGAGGTAAGAGCAAGCAGTTCCCTGTGGGGCCAGTGTCCCAGAAGAGTAGGGGCTGCTGAATTGTTTATTTGAATACTTGGTTTATAGGCCTATTTGAGGATTTTAGTTTTGCTTATTTCTCCACAGCCAGTGTGAGCCATTTATTTGGAAGTTTGTCAACATCAAGAGCCTTTTGGGATATTATTGGCTAACAGGAGTTAGTCCCTGATATTTGATTGCTAAGCGGGTAAAGTTTTCTTGTTTTCTTATTTCATTGGAATTGTTGTACTATGATTAATGGACCTAATGTTGTTGACCCTTGATTCTGAGTGCTCTACAGGTTAGCTGATTCATAGGTTTTGCAAAGGGTCATTTCAGACATTGCCTGTCTGCCTGCCACTAGTCATCTGTGTAGTGGGTTTGTGCTATTGGCATTTGTGTTTATGATTTATATAGATTTCATCTTGATGCATCTCCACCTTGCATACTTTTACACGATCAGCTTTTGTATTTTTGGGTATTTTTGTCGATATATTAGTTCATCATTAATGGACCAAGTGTTTTTGACTTCTGACTCATAGCACTCTAGGTTAGCTTATCCATGTGTTGTCTTCGACATTGCTTGGATTATGCATTTTCACAGCTAGCTCATGATACTGGTGTTTGTGTGTATGATTTATGTGCTGTATTTTGATGCATTTCCATCTTGCATATATTTGTATCATCAGTCCTTGTATTCTTGATTAGATTGATTATATGTTTTCTGCTGCTTTATAGAGGATTAATATGTGAAAACTTGGGAATCTGGTTATTTTTATATAATATATATTCTTTTTTGTTTTTATTAATTAATGTTCATTGTTCTGTTTATTTCAGATTTATTTCTACACCCCTGAAGAAGGGTTTTCTGTACCCGAAACGCGTCGGGCTGTAGATTGTTTTTATGATTGTTTGAGTTTTATTACATTTGTTTGCAAATCTTTGATTTATTATATAGTCACTGATTATATAGTCCCTGATAATGACTCTGGCCGGACTAAACGTCATTGCCCGGAGCTGGAAAAACGCAACAGACATCTCAGAGACGGCATGGCTCCCCTGTGACCCGACTTCCTTCAAATCCCTGGATTTCTAGGAGCCGAGAGTGCCTGAGCAGCGGACCAAACTATCCCCTGTTCGGAGGCATCACCTCCCAAAGAAGCTGGACAGAGGCCAAAGCTAATTCATCTCCTGCAGAGCAAGCTCACACGCCCACAGACATTCGCCTCCTGCCACACTAAACCATGCCGGTTTGTACGATGGACCGCCACTTTAGGGAGCATTTTGCCTAGGAAAGAATGTCTTTCTTCATTCCAGTTTTTGAATGATGAACAGGAACTCGGTAAATGAGTAGAAAAAAATGATAAATCTGGACTGGAAATTGGAAAATCAGTACAGAAATCTAATTTGGGTAGCCCACTAGGCACTAATCAGGTAGCGATTAGCGGAGTACCTGGTACTACTGGGACGGGTCAGGTGCCGTCATTTTGATGGGTTAATCCATTTTTGCAGGTATTCAATTCAGCTCCACTCAGTGTAGATGTCAAAGAACGCACACACCACCTAAGAAAATTTTGTGTCTAGAAGGCATAGGAAAGCTTTATTGCATAGAAAATAAATTCAAGCTACAAATCAAAAAGTGGTTCAGAGATACAGAAAATTGCTGTTGAAACGAAACATAAAAATAATAGAGAGAGAGACTATCTTAGTTACAAGTTGGCCACATAATTCAGGTTTCTTGATTAAGGTCTATTTTCCCAGAGACTGTGTTTCCGTAAATTAGTTAGTAAGCCATTTGGTAACCAGTCTGGTATCTTTTGTTTCATCCATCTCTATCACAATTTTCTCTCTGGCTAGGGTGAGGATTGCTCCAATTACAACAACTTGATCAGTAATCATCTTCACATGCATCGTTTTGGTCATCATCTGGAGAGAGAAGCGGTGCATTGCTTAATCTGATTTTGTGAGCAATAGAGACATCTTCTGGCTAAGGCGGGCATTGCCAAGGCATCTTTGGGCTGAGGCAGAAGAGACTAGGCAGTGGGCTTATTATTCATGCATATTAGTCACATTTTCACATAGCTCTTTGAGTTCCCAAACAATATCCATGACCCAAATGGGCACTCAGAGATCCAATTGGGGGGTGGGGGGGTGCATGTCGGGTTGGCCTGTGTTTTCAGTTTGGTTATTCTGGTTCTGGCTGGACAAGCATCTCTCTGGAATGCTGTGTAGGTATCTGGCATCGGGTCAGAAGGTTAGACTTGATGACCTTGGAGGTCCCTGTTTCAACCCTACAATTCTAGGATGTGGATGCAGCCACATGAGCTGCAGGAGCCCAATCCCCGCGTGGCCCTGTGGTGGGCAATCACTGCTGGGCAAGTGTGGGGAGCTGGCCACATGGTGACTGGGAAGCCGACCCGACCAGCCCCTATCGGAGTCACCACCTCTGCTGGGAGCTGGAGGCTCTGACTCCTGCAGTGGTGCAGGATTGAGCCCGCTGCCATTGGGAGGGGGCGGAGGAGGGCATGTGCTCCTACCCCCCCACACCTGGCAGCTGATGGTGGAAGGGGAGCCTGGGAAGAGTGTGGCCCCCTTCCCAGCCCCCCCTCCCTGGCAATCGGCTCCTGCCTCCCTCCCCCGGACAGACCAAATTCCGGGTCCCATTGCTCATGGCCCCGCAGCATTGCACCATACGTGACAGGGCATGCATGCCCCATCACACAGGTTGCCCTGCCCAGACAGCCTTGCCCCACGTGGGGTAACGCTGCTCCACAATGCATGCTTGGAATTTTGCTGAGGATGCGTCGCGTAGCAGGCAGCTGTTCTCCCCACTTCAGGGTGTGGGGAACCTCTAGTGGGCACCGGTCACACCATGCGCTGCATCACACGGCCTGGATGCCCAGGGAGGGGTAAGGCTACCCACAGTTTGGGAGCCTCCCAGCCTGTTTCCTGTGGCTGAACCCTCTGTGAGTGAGTCAGCTCCATCATTGGGTTTGTCGAGAAGCTTTCTCTGAAGTACTTTCCCGTCACTCCATGTTGGCAACACAGCCCCGTTCGGTCCTTCCCATTCTCCTACCTTAGGCCTCACAGTACGTCCATTTTGGGTCCGTGTGATAATTGCTGCTGAGGGAACACCAGTATTTCCCACTGGCTTCTCCATCTGTCGTGCAAGATGAGTAGCTCTTCCCTTTGTAGATGAAAGGAAAGACACATGGACCCTTGGGCTTTGCATCTAGTCCTGACAGACGAGAGAGAACAAATAAGAACAAGAGTTAGTCCAGGTAGCTACTTCATTTATTTTATTAATCTAGACCGCACTCTTTCCCTGAGTCTCAGGGCAGCTGTTGCAGGCACCATTGTAGGAAGGAGATGCTCCTTGGACTGTGGTACATGCTCCCAGCCTTCCCACATAGGTCATTTTTGCACACACACACACACACACACACACACACACACACACACACACACACACACACACACACTGTTCGGTGCGCGGGAGGGTGAGCGGTGGGAGGGGCATCCATGCAAATGCTGTGGCGGTGAATGGGGGGGTGGGGGTGCATCCATGCAAACAGCACAGACAGTAGGTGGGGCTGTGTGCGCAGTCCTGTGCAACACCCACCTCCAACTTATCACCCACCCATGGAGCCATCCAGCAAACTGGAGGAGGCTCCATGGGTGGAGATGGGTAGAGGAAGGTGCGCGTCCATGGAAAAGGCTGCGCACCCACCTCCACCCACAGCTGGCGCACAACCATCCCCACCCACCCACCACGTCCATACAAAAACGTCCATAGTCTCATGCAGAGCTGAAATTACTATCGACTGATGGTTAGTAACTGGACAGATACTGAATGGTACCTGGTTAGCATCCGGCAGAGAGCTGGCTAATGGTATTGCCTATTTACCACAATACCATGCATTACTGCTTACTGAATTACGGTTTACCGTATTATTGTTTGCCCATAATTTATTTTTAAAAAAACTTTCTGGCTCCCTCCCAATCTGGTTTTGAAGTAGTAGCAGTGACATTCAGTTATGCAGTGATACAATAAATGGCAATGAGGCAAAGGGGTTCATTTTCAAGGTATTTTCCAGTATTCTGATTTGGCAGTTAATCTCCATGGTATTTGGTTAGTTATGGAATAACTGCCAGACTAACCGGAATACTGGATCTTTTGCTATCCATTTCAGCACAAGTCTCATGCTTCACTCTTCTCCTCGGACCGTGCTCCAGCCCCTTAGCCAAGTCTTTGTTCTCCACTTGGTTCAAATTAAAGCTGAGACGAATATACCTGTTCGTATTCAAAACGGTAATTGCATATCGTTCTCACAAACACCCTGGAGAAATTCACGGCTGCATTTCTTCATTATTCCAGTATTCACTTCTTTGTTACTCCAGAGGTCTTACCTAGGGCTGATGCGGCAGCAGCTGTTACCACGCCACAATTCCATTCCGCCATTTTGGAATTGCCCGTGCCACACCACGGCTTTTCTGTGGACATTCCACTAATTCCGCCGGCATTCTGCAAATTGTGGAATTGCGGAAACTGTCGGAAAACCGCTGTTCCGCTATTTTGTGGTGCTGGCGGAATGGCGGAAGTAGCAAAAATGTCATGTTTCTGCTATTTTGCGAACCCTGTGGAAGTAGCGGAATGAAATTAGTGGAACTGCAAAGTAGCGGAATGAAACTAGCAGAATGAAAGCCTCTGCCACGCCGTACCACTAATTGCGGAAACGCTGTTTCCAGCGGAAATAGCTACCACTGTGACATTCCGCTACAGCCCTAGTCTTACCACTTGCCACCAGCAGGTTTGTTTGTTAGAGACCTCCTTCCTACTGTGCTGCCTGCCCCTACAAATGAAACAGGCTTGGCTGCTCTTACTGATATCGGAACAGTAGCTCCACTTCTTGTCCACATCATAGTTCGCTGTGGTGGCGCACCAGAACTTCCCCTCCTCTTCCGCTTCATTGGTGCAGGTGTAGAACGTGCGGCTCCTGTAGACGAAGGGGAAGGTGCAGTGCTGTCCGTCGGAGTTTCCCCCGTACTCTGTGAGGGGAGAGAGAATCAGGGTGTTTCTAAACGAGCAAGGCATGGAGGGGTCCGTGAACGCTGAGTGGCGTGTTTGCGGGGCACCTACACAAGTGGAGTAAGTGGGGAGCGAATCTGGCTCCCAGGATGACCAACACGGCTACACAGGCAGCTGCCACACACTCCCACCACCACAGACCGACCCTGCAAAAAATCCATATGGGCAGCCGTTCCCCCGCCCACTGGACCGAACAGTCAGCCTAATTACTGTTTTTTAGTCTAGAGATGTTTTAGTTGTCCTTGTTGCTTTTGATATGGTCGTTTTATTGATCTATGTATAATTATTTGAAATTATGATTTCTCCCCTTCCTGGTTTTGTCTCTTCAGTGGCAATCTAGATGTTTAACAGGATTGATCTGTAATATCCCATTGAGAAAGGGGCTGTGCCCCAAAACGTGTCTGGGGGAGTTTTTTTATTTTGAAGTTTTGTGTGTGTGGTTGCACCACACTACTAATTGTATTAGTCTCGGTTTGGATTTGGTCTTCTTTCTTGGACCATAATCCTTTTACAGTGTCCGTTTGTAGAATATATGTCTATGGGCTTTTCCCTCTCATTTCTTTTGATGTGAATCATCAATAAATATTATTGGTATTTACCCTTTCCCTTCCTTTTTCTTCTTGTTAGAGCTATTCTGGCTCCCAGGGTGGCCAACATGGCTACGCAGGCAGCTGCCACGCAATCCCACCACCGTAGCCCAACCCTGCAAAAAATTCATATGGGCAGCCATTCCCCCTCCCCCCTGCCTTGGGGGTGGCAACAACCCCCACACTAAGTCCCACCCAACTACTTGTCTTCTGCCATGGCACACAGCCGTGGACACCATGGAAACAGGAAGCTGCAGCAGCTAGTAACTCCTTCCTGCCCAGGAGCCAGTGCTACAGCTGCTGGCTGTCATGAACAATGATGGAGGTGCATATTGGGGGTGGGAGGGGACTGCAGGAAGCCGCTGTCCGAGCTGCTGTTCTCCATGATGTTGGCTCTTCTTTCATGGACCACAAGCGGGGGTTGTTGTGATGTGACCCACCATGGTGGTGTATTTCATGCACGTGTCCTCAGAGTTCCCCAGAGATCTCCCAGTAGTGTTGTGGACAGAACCAGGGAGGCATCCAGCCAAGGACCTGTCTGCTGGTGTGGGATGGGCGCCCTGGTTCATACGGGCAGGGGATGCCTGGGTGCCTGTCCCCACGTGCTTTTTTTCATTGCCCTGCATGGCACACTCCAGGTTTTTCAGGTGAATGACTGAGTGGGTGTAGTGTGGGTCATGAGAAGGCACATCCCCACACCACCTTCAAATGAGCAGTTGGATGCATGGGTGGCCATGCATGGTAGAGTCCTGGGTTNAAGGCCTGGGCAAACAGCCAGGTCTTACAGTTCCGCCGAAATGTTAAAAGGCTTGGGGCCAGGCGAGCTTCCTCCGGAAGGGAGTTCCACAGCCGCGGTCCCACCACCGAGAATGCTCGCTCCATCGTGGCCCCCCGCTTGACACGGGGGACCTCCAGGAGGGCACCCCCGGCCGACCAAGCTGAAATGACTGAAATAATGACAACGGCCAAAATAACCAAAATGGATCCCTGAAGAAATGGGAACGAAAAGCAGAGGCATTATCCACTTGGCTGGTTTTCGATTTGAATATTTCTAATACGATGGATTTATTAGTTTTTGTAGATATTTGTTCCAACTCTCTAAGGTAGTTTCAGCCATTCCTGTTAGCTTGCTATGGTCCCATTCTGTCCCTGGATGCTTACTTGTATCTCCTCCCTCAGTGTCACTAATGGCCTACTCGGACAGGGAATTGGGAAGGGAAACCAGGGCCTGTCTACTTGCAAGAACATGAAATGGGTTTCCTTACGGGTGTCGGCACAGTAGCTCCACTTATGGTCCTTATCGTAGTTCCCCGTGGTGGCGCACCAGAACCTCCCCGCAGTCACATCCACGCCGGTGCAGGCATGGTACTTGTGACTATTGTAGATGAAGGGGAAGACACAGGGCTGGCCGCCGGAGTTTCCCCCGTACTCTGTCAGGTGAGAGAGAGAGAGAGAGAGAGAGAGAGAGAGACTCAGCCAGCGGTGGGGGGTATTGATGGCTGCTCAGTTTGCTATTTACCCACTCTTGCATGCTCGTGCACGCGCACACACAGTCCCTCTCAACTTTCCATTTTGTAAAGCTTCCTTTCTGTCATCATGGGATTTGAACCTGTGTCTGTTGGCAGCCAGTACAGCCTTCTGACTGCGGTGACCCATATCTGGATGGGACGCCAGAATTGACTCTTCTCAGCAGCAGGAATGAATTGAACCATCCCTACTGTCTTCGCAGAATATTTTCACATTTTCAAAACATTGATCAGAATTCCGAATCAAATTTCACCTGCAGCGGAATTCTGATTGAAATTCCAAAGGAACTATTTCACCGCCTACTGCACATGTGTGAAATGGCAGCGCCGTAAGCACGTGCGGACTATGGCAGCCGCCATTTTGTGTATGCATAGTAGGAGGCAGAATCTCCTACTAGATCATTTGGGGAAAAGTCAGAAATTCCCCAGAAAGTGACCAGTCACAGCTAGAATAAATAGCCTCTCCCATATTCACTGATATTATTTGCATTTTGAGATATCCCTGAATAAATATCTACATGCAAAACAAAATTCTCATATCAGTTTCTTTGGATATTTCAGCTGGGATACTTCAATTTTTAATGCTTTTTTTTTTTTAAGTTAATGTAGTCATTCTAGTTTAGATATTTGGTTATTTGACTAAATATCCCTAAATAAAATGTCCAAAATAACCCTAAAAACAGACTGGAAAAACTGAAATGAATCTCCAAAACAAATAGTCCTATACAAATAAATGAACAAAACATCCACTTTCCGCTTTGTTGGAAGCTATTTAAAGCAACCAAATTTGTTGGATACCGTATTTGCCGTGACAACCATTTTGAGCGTAGACTCACCTGCGGTGGAGCAGAGTCGCTGCTTCCTGTCAATGTCGTAGTTGGCACTGGTGGCGCACCAAGGCTTCCCACAATTTCCCTCATCCGTGGTGCAGCTGCTGTAGCTCTTGCCATTGTAAAGAAAAGGGAAGACACATGGGGTTGTCCACTGAAATGAGTCTAGATCCAAGGAGAAAGATGAGGTGACATACAAGAAAGGAACCCATGAAGGTAAAAATCCATTTAAAACTAGAAAGACAAAAAAGAAATGAAAGACAGCAACAAATTCAGGAAGATAAAACCGTTTCTGTGAAGGAAGCTTCGGGCTAATTAGGGGTTGCAGCGGGTAGCGTATTTGCTACCCCCTGGGGAACAATACCCACATTTTTGGGCGGCCCCAGAGGGCACCTGATGGACTTCCCCAGTCCTTTTGCAGGGCCATGGGTGAAGTCTTAGTGCTGGGCCTTAATTTNCTGTTGCAGGCAGCGTTGTAGGAAGGAGATGCTCCTTGGACTGTGGTACATGCTCCCAGCCTTCCCACATAGGTCGTTTTTGCACAGAGACACACACACACTGCTCGGTGCACGGGAGGGTGAGCGGTGGGAGGGGCATCCACGCAAATGCCATGGCGGTGAGTGGGGGGGTGGGTGTGCATCCGTGCAAACAGCACAGACAGTAGGTGGGGCTGTGTGCGCAGTCCTGTGCAACACCCACCTCCAACTTATCACCCACCCATGGAGCCATCCAGCAAACTGGAGGAGGCTCCATGGGTGGAGATGGGTAGAGGAAGGTGCGCGTCCATGGAAAAGGCTGCGCACCCACCTCCACCCACAGCTGGCGCACACCCATCCCCACCCACCCACCACGTCCATACAAAAACGTCCATAGTCTCATGCAGAGCTGAAATTACTATCGACTGATGGTTAGTAACTGGACAGATACTGAATGGTACCTGGTTAGCATCCGGCAGAGAGCTGGCTAATGGTATTGCCTATTTACCACAATACCATGCATTACTGCTTACTGAATTACGGTTTACCGTATTATTGTTTGCCCATAATTTATTTTTAAAAAAACTTTCTGGCTCCCTCCCAATCTGGTTTTGAAGTAGTAGCAGTGACATTCAGTTATGCAGTGATACAATAAATGGCAATGAGGCAAAGGGGTTCATTTTCAAGGTATTTTCCAGTATTCTGATTTGGCAGTTAATCTCCATGGTATTTGGTTAGTTATGGAATAACTGCCAGACTAACCGGAATACTGGATCTTTTGCTATCCATTTCAGCACAAGTCTCATGCTTCACTCTTCTCCTCGGACCGTGCTCCAGCCCCTTAGCCAAGTCTTTGTTCTCCACTTGGTTCAAATTAAAGCTGAGACGAATATACCTGTTCGTATTCAAAACGGTAATTGCATATCGTTCTCACAAACACCCTGGAGAAATTCACGGCTGCATTTCTTCATTATTCCAGTATTCACTTCTTTGTTACTCCAGAGGTCTTACCTAGGGCTGATGCGGCAGCAGCTGTTACCACGCCACAATTCCATTCCGCCATTTTGGAATTGCCCGTGCCACACCACGGCTTTTCTGTGGACATTCCACTAATTCCGCCGGCATTCTGCAAATTGTGGAATTGCGGAAACTGTCGGAAAACCGCTGTTCCGCTATTTTGTGGTGCTGGCGGAATGGCGGAAGTAGCAAAAATGTCATGTTTCTGCTATTTTGCGAACCCTGTGGAAGTAGCGGAATGAAATTAGTGGAACTGCAAAGTAGCGGAATGAAACTAGCAGAATGAAAGCCTCTGCCACGCCGTACCACTAATTGCGGAAACGCTGTTTCCAGCGGAAATAGCTACCACTGTGACATTCCGCTACAGCCCTAGTCTTACCACTTGCCACCAGCAGGTTTGTTTGTTAGAGACCTCCTTCCTACTGTGCTGCCTGCCCCTACAAATGAAACAGGCTTGGCTGCTCTTACTGATATCGGAACAGTAGCTCCACTTCTTGTCCACATCATAGTTCGCTGTGGTGGCGCACCAGAACTTCCCCTCCTCTTCCGCTTCATTGGTGCAGGTGTAGAACGTGCGGCTCCTGTAGACGAAGGGGAAGGTGCAGTGCTGTCCGTCGGAGTTTCCCCCGTACTCTGTGAGGGGAGAGAGAATCAGGGTGTTTCTAAACGAGCAAGGCATGGAGGGGTCCGTGAACGCTGAGTGGCGTGTTTGCGGGGCACCTACACAAGTGGAGTAAGTGGGGAGCGAATCTGGCTCCCAGGATGACCAACACGGCTACACAGGCAGCTGCCACACACTCCCACCACCACAGACCGACCCTGCAAAAAATCCATATGGGCAGCCGTTCCCCCGCCCACTGGACCGAACAGTCAGCCTAATTACTGTTTTTTAGTCTAGAGATGTTTTAGTTGTCCTTGTTGCTTTTGATATGGTCGTTTTATTGATCTATGTATAATTATTTGAAATTATGATTTCTCCCCTTCCTGGTTTTGTCTCTTCAGTGGCAATCTAGATGTTTAACAGGATTGATCTGTAATATCCCATTGAGAAAGGGGCTGTGCCCCAAAACGTGTCTGGGGGAGTTTTTTTATTTTGAAGTTTTGTGTGTGTGGTTGCACCACACTACTAATTGTATTAGTCTCGGTTTGGATTTGGTCTTCTTTCTTGGACCATAATCCTTTTACAGTGTCCGTTTGTAGAATATATGTCTATGGGCTTTTCCCTCTCATTTCTTTTGATGTGAATCATCAATAAATATTATTGGTATTTACCCTTTCCCTTCCTTTTTCTTCTTGTTAGAGCTATTCTGGCTCCCAGGGTGGCCAACATGGCTACGCAGGCAGCTGCCACGCAATCCCACCACCGTAGCCCAACCCTGCAAAAAATTCATATGGGCAGCCATTCCCCCTCCCCCCTGCCTTGGGGGTGGCAACAACCCCCACACTAAGTCCCACCCAACTACTTGTCTTCTGCCATGGCACACAGCCGTGGACACCATGGAAACAGGAAGCTGCAGCAGCTAGTAACTCCTTCCTGCCCAGGAGCCAGTGCTACAGCTGCTGGCTGTCATGAACAATGATGGAGGTGCATATTGGGGGTGGGAGGGGACTGCAGGAAGCCGCTGTCCGAGCTGCTGTTCTCCATGATGTTGGCTCTTCTTTCATGGACCACAAGCGGGGGTTGTTGTGATGTGACCCACCATGGTGGTGTATTTCATGCACGTGTCCTCAGAGTTCCCCAGAGATCTCCCAGTAGTGTTGTGGACAGAACCAGGGAGGCATCCAGCCAAGGACCTGTCTGCTGGTGTGGGATGGGCGCCCTGGTTCATACGGGCAGGGGATGCCTGGGTGCCTGTCCCCACGTGCTTTTTTTCATTGCCCTGCATGGCACACTCCAGGTTTTTCAGGTGAATGACTGAGTGGGTGTAGTGTGGGTCATGAGAAGGCACATCCCCACACCACCTTCAAATGAGCAGTTGGATGCATGGGTGGCCATGCATGGTAGAGTCCTGGGTTTGCTTTATTCGTTATATTGTGAGCCAGCATTGATTCATTGTTTTTCTTGATGGTTTTTGTGATCTCTTGATCACAATTGTATATGTTTTAAATATTGGATCATCGTTGCATTTGATTCATTTTAACATTCGCATGATGAATTGCATCTTTTTATAGTCCTAAATATCTGTTGTTGTGGGTGGCTTATTATCCCTCACCCGTCTCCTTTTTGGTGTTGGGTTGGATTGGACGTTATCCTTAGAGAACGGGTGGTGGTTCTTTCTGAGCACTAGGATAATTTTTAGTCACAAGTACAGTTATTTTACTATGGCCATCGACACAGTGGCACTCAGGCATCTACTCCCTCCACTGCAGCAGGTCTTCCTGGTATACAGGGTAGGGGTGGGAATTCCGGTTCTCCCGAGAACCGATATTGCCGNCCCCCCCCACCCACCACGTCCATGCAAAAACGTCCATAGTCTCATGCAGAGCTGAAATTACTATCGACTGATGGTTAGTAACTGGACGGATACCGAATGGTACCTGGTTAGCATCCGGCAGAGAGCTGGCTAATGGTATTGCCTATTTACCACAATATCATGCATTACTGCTTACTGCATTACGGTTTACCGTATTATTGTTTGCCCATAATTTATTTATTTTAAAAAAACTTTCTGGCTCCCTCCCAATCTGGTTTTAAAGTAGTAGCAGTGACATTCAGTTATGCAGTGATACAATAAATGGCAATGAGGCAAACGGGTTCATTTTCAAGGTATCTTCCAGTAATCTGATTTGGCAGTTAATCTCCATGGTATTTGGTTAGATATCGAATAACTGCCAGACTAACCGGAATACTGGATCTTTTGCTATCCATTTGAGCACAAGTCTCATGCTTCACTCTTCGCCTCGGACCGTGCTCCAGCCCCTTAGCCAAGTCTCTGTTCTCCTCTTGGTTCACATTAAAGCTGAGACTAATATACCTGTTCGTATTCAAAACGGTAATTGCATATCGTTCTCACAAACACCCTGGAGAAATTCACGACTGCATTTCTTCGTTATTCCAGTATTCACTTCTTTGTTACTCCAGAGGTCTTACCACTTGCCACCAGCAGGTTTGTTTGTTAGAGACCTCCTTCCTACTGTGCTGCCTGCCCCTACAAATTAAACCAGCTTGGCTGCTCTTACTGATATCGGAACAGTAGCTCCACTTCTTGTCCACATCATAGTTCGCTGTGGTGGCACACCAGAACTTCCCCTCCTCTTCTGCTTCATTGGTGCAGGTGTAGAATGTGCGGCTCCTGTAGATGAAGGGGAAGGTGCAGTGCTGTCCGTCAGAGTTTCCCCCGTACTCTGTGAGGGGACAGAGAATCAGGGTATTTCTAAACGAGCAAGGATTGGAGGGGTCCGTGACCGCTGAGTGGTGTGTTTGCGGGGCACCTACACAAGTGGAGAGCGATTCTGGCTCCCAGGGTGGCCAACATGGCTACGCAGGCAGCTGCCACGCAGTCCCACCACCACAGACCGACCCTGCAAAAAATTCATATGGGCAGTCGTTCCCCCTCACCCTGCCTTGGGGGTGGCAACAACCCCCACACTAAGTCCCACCCAACTACTTGTCTTCTGCCATGGCACACAGCCGTGGACACCATGGAAACAGGAAGCTGCAGCAGCTAGTAACTCCTTCCTGCCCAGGAGCCAGTGCTACAGCTGCTGGCTGTCATGAACAATGATGGAGGTGCATATTGGGGGTGGGAGGGGACTGCAGGAAGCCGCTGTCCGAGCTGCTGTCCTCCATGGTGCTGGCTCTTCTCTCGTGCACCACGAGGGGGGGTTGTTGTGATGTGACCCACCATGGTGGTGTATTTCATGCACGTGTCCTCGAGGAGGCCCCAGAGATCTCCCAGTAGTGTTGTGGACAGAACCAGGGAGGCATCCAGCCAAGGACCTGTCTGCTGGTGTGGGATGGGCTCCCTGGTTCATATGGGCAGGGGATGCCTGGGTGCCTGTCCTGCAACACTTTTTTTTCATTGCCCTGCATGGCACACTCCACAGATTTTTCAGGTGAATGGCTATGAGTGGGTGTAGTGTGGGTCATGAGAAGGCACATCCCCACACACCACCTTCAAATGAGCAGTTGGATGCATGGGTGGCCATGCATGGTAGAGTCCTGGATCTGCTTTATTCATTATATTGTGAGCCAGCATTGATTCATTGTTTTTCTTGATGGTTTTTGTGATCTCTTGATCACAATTATATATATGTTTTAAATATTGGATCATCATTGCATTTGATTCATTTTAGCATTCGCATGATAAATTGTATCTTTTTATACTGATAAATATCTGTTGTTGTTGTGGGTGGTTTATTATCCCTCACCCGTCTCCTTTTTGTTGTTGGGTTGTATTGGACATTATCCTTAGAGAAGCGGTGGTGGTTCTTTCTGAGCACTAGGATAATTTTTACTCACAAGTACAGTTATTTGACTCAGGCCATCGACACAGTGGCACTCAGGCATCCACTCCCTCCACTGCAGCAGGTCTTCCTGGTATACGGGGTAGGGGTGGGAATTCCGGTTCTCCCGAGAACCGATATTGCCGGTATTTGGATGTATTGGCTTAATCCGAAAAATCCGATATTTACCTGTACGGGCATACCAGATGTTTAACATTGGCCGCTTTACCGGATTTTTTACATTGCGGCCATTGAAGTCAATAGCCGCAATGTAAACAAATCCAGTAACGCGGCCAACGTTTATCTGGTATGCCGATACTGGTAAATCCAGTACCAGGGAGATCCGATACCGGTAAATCTGGTATTTTCCCAAGTGTCCCAACCCTAAAGAACCTGAGGCTGCTAAAGTGGGAGGGTAGGCAGTTAGAGCTCAAGTGGTGATTGACTCGCACCAAGGCCAGCTGACTGCAGCATAGATTGTTTTTGGCCCAAGTCCCAAGATTTGGCTAGCGTCGTCCATGCTTTCATAACCTCGAGGTTAGACTACTGCAACGTGCTCTACATGGGACGGCCCTCGATGACTGACTGTTTGGATGCTTCAGTTGGTGCAGAATGCAGCCGTCCATCTTACGTTAAGGGAATTTTGCAGAAAGCTCATTACACTGGTGCTTCAGTCTGCACTGGCTACCAATAGCTTTCTGGACACAACTGAAGCTGCTGGTTTTGACAGATAAAGGCCTGAACAGCTTGGGCTTTAAGTATCTGAAAGACCACCTCTCCCCTCATATCCTGCCCAAGCATCTGAGGTCAGGCAGGGGTATCCTCTTGCAGATGCCATCTGTTCATAAAGTTTCTACAGTAGGGGCATGCAGAGAGGCATTCTCGGTGGCTGCCTGCCACATGATTATGGTACTCCCTCCCATTGGAGGTTTATCTAAGCCTAAGTCTGCTCATCTTCTGGAAGCGATGCAAGACCTTTCTGTTTGGCCAAATGTCTGTCAGGCAGAAATACGATTGGGTGAGATTGGGGGGGTGGGGTTTAGGGACTTGAGTGAATTTTTTAAAATGTTTTTATTGATTGTAAAACCACCCTGAGCCTTAATAGGAAGGGTGGCATATACATAATAAATGCATTCATTTTTAAAAGCATTAATTATTCCATTTTAAAAGGCATGTTTTAAAAAATAATTTAAACAGTTTTCATTTTGTCAAGTCTCTACCTTTAATCCACATTCTGCATTTCTGACTTACCTTTTCAACACTGCTAAATTTTAAATATTTCAATTTTTAAAACTACATTTTTTTAAAAAAAATGTACTTTTGAAAAAAAATCATTAATTGATAAATTAACATAAGAAAATAAAAAGTGCCAGACTGGGTCAGACCAATGGTCCATCTAGCCCAGTATCCTGTCTCCGATAGTGGCCAGTCATGGTGGCTTGGGAGAAGCACCCAACAGGTCACAATGGGGGATCCATTCCCNCTCCTTCCTACTGTGCTGCCTGCCCCTACAAATGAAACAGGCTTGGCTGCTCTTACTGATATCGGAACAGTAGCTCCACTTCTTGTCCACATCATAGTTCGCTGTGGTGGCGCACCAGAACTTCCCCTCCTCTTCCGCTTCATTGGTGCAGGTGTAGAACGTGCGGCTCCTGTAGACGAAGGGGAAGGTGCAGTGCTGTCCGTCGGAGTTTCCCCCGTACTCTGTGAGGGGAGAGAGAATCAGGGTGTTTCTAAACGAGCAAGGCATGGAGGGGTCCGTGAACGCTGAGTGGCGTGTTTGCGGGGCACCTACACAAGTGGAGTAAGTGGGGAGCGAATCTGGCTCCCAGGATGACCAACACGGCTACACAGGCAGCTGCCACACACTCCCACCACCACAGACCGACCCTGCAAAAAATCCATATGGGCAGCCGTTCCCCCGCCCACTGGACCGAACAGTCAGCCTAATTACTGTTTTTTAGTCTAGAGATGTTTTAGTTGTCCTTGTTGCTTTTGATATGGTCGTTTTATTGATCTATGTATAATTATTTGAAATTATGATTTCTCCCCTTCCTGGTTTTGTCTCTTCAGTGGCAATCTAGATGTTTAACAGGATTGATCTGTAATATCCCATTGAGAAAGGGGCTGTGCCCCAAAACGTGTCTGGGGGAGTTTTTTTATTTTGAAGTTTTGTGTGTGTGGTTGCACCACACTACTAATTGTATTAGTCTCGGTTTGGATTTGGTCTTCTTTCTTGGACCATAATCCTTTTACAGTGTCCGTTTGTAGAATATATGTCTATGGGCTTTTCCCTCTCATTTCTTTTGATGTGAATCATCAATAAATATTATTGGTATTTACCCTTTCCCTTCCTTTTTCTTCTTGTTAGAGCTATTCTGGCTCCCAGGGTGGCCAACATGGCTACGCAGGCAGCTGCCACGCAATCCCACCACCGTAGCCCAACCCTGCAAAAAATTCATATGGGCAGCCATTCCCCCTCCCCCCTGCCTTGGGGGTGGCAACAACCCCCACACTAAGTCCCACCCAACTACTTGTCTTCTGCCATGGCACACAGCCGTGGACACCATGGAAACAGGAAGCTGCAGCAGCTAGTAACTCCTTCCTGCCCAGGAGCCAGTGCTACAGCTGCTGGCTGTCATGAACAATGATGGAGGTGCATATTGGGGGTGGGAGGGGACTGCAGGAAGCCGCTGTCCGAGCTGCTGTNTGTGTGCGCAGTCCTGTGCAACACCCACCTCCAACTTATCACCCACCCATGGAGCCATCCAGCAAACTGGAGGAGGCTCCATGGGTGGAGATGGGTAGAGGAAGGTGCGCGTCCATGGAAAAGGCTGCGCACCCACCTCCACCCACAGCTGGCGCACACCCATCCCCACCCACCCACCACGTCCATACAAAAACGTCCATAGTCTCATGCAGAGCTGAAATTACTATCGACTGATGGTTAGTAACTGGACAGATACTGAATGGTACCTGGTTAGCATCCGGCAGAGAGCTGGCTAATGGTATTGCCTATTTACCACAATACCATGCATTACTGCTTACTGAATTACGGTTTACCGTATTATTGTTTGCCCATAATTTATTTTTAAAAAAACTTTCTGGCTCCCTCCCAATCTGGTTTTGAAGTAGTAGCAGTGACATTCAGTTATGCAGTGATACAATAAATGGCAATGAGGCAAAGGGGTTCATTTTCAAGGTATTTTCCAGTATTCTGATTTGGCAGTTAATCTCCATGGTATTTGGTTAGTTATGGAATAACTGCCAGACTAACCGGAATACTGGATCTTTTGCTATCCATTTCAGCACAAGTCTCATGCTTCACTCTTCTCCTCGGACCGTGCTCCAGCCCCTTAGCCAAGTCTTTGTTCTCCACTTGGTTCAAATTAAAGCTGAGACGAATATACCTGTTCGTATTCAAAACGGTAATTGCATATCGTTCTCACAAACACCCTGGAGAAATTCACGGCTGCATTTCTTCATTATTCCAGTATTCACTTCTTTGTTACTCCAGAGGTCTTACCTAGGGCTGATGCGGCAGCAGCTGTTACCACGCCACAATTCCATTCCGCCATTTTGGAATTGCCCGTGCCACACCACGGCTTTTCTGTGGACATTCCACTAATTCCGCCGGCATTCTGCAAATTGTGGAATTGCGGAAACTGTCGGAAAACCGCTGTTCCGCTATTTTGTGGTGCTGGCGGAATGGCGGAAGTAGCAAAAATGTCATGTTTCTGCTATTTTGCGAACCCTGTGGAAGTAGCGGAATGAAATTAGTGGAACTGCAAAGTAGCGGAATGAAACTAGCAGAATGAAAGCCTCTGCCACGCCGTACCACTAATTGCGGAAACGCTGTTTCCAGCGGAAATAGCTACCACTGTGACATTCCGCTACAGCCCTAGTCTTACCACTTGCCACCAGCAGGTTTGTTTGTTAGAGACCTCCTTCCTACTGTGCTGCCTTCCCCTACAAATGAAACAGGCTTGGCTGCTCTTACTGATATCGGAACAGTAGCTCCACTTCTTGTCCACATCATAGTTCGCTGTGGTGGCGCACCAGAACTTCCCCTCCTCTTCCGCTTCATTGGTGCAGGTGTAGAACGTGCGGCTCCTGTAGACGAAGGGGAAGGTGCAGTGCTGTCCGTCGGAGTTTCCCCCGTACTCTGTGAGGGGAGAGAGAATCAGGGTGTTTCTAAACGAGCAAGGCATGGAGGGGTCCGTGAACGCTGAGTGGCGTGTTTGCGGGGCACCTACACAAGTGGAGTAAGTGGGGAGCGAATCTGGCTCCCAGGATGACCAACACGGCTACACAGGCAGCTGCCACACACTCCCACCACCACAGACCGACCCTGCAAAAAATCCATATGGGCAGCCGTTCCCCCGCCCACTGGACCGAACAGTCAGCCTAATTACTGTTTTTTAGTCTAGAGATGTTTTAGTTGTCCTTGTTGCTTTTGATATGGTCGTTTTATTGATCTATGTATAATTATTTGAAATTATGATTTCTCCCCTTCCTGGTTTTGTCTCTTCAGTGGCAATCTAGATGTTTAACAGGATTGATCTGTAATATCCCATTGAGAAAGGGGCTGTGCCCCAAAACGTGTCTGGGGGAGTTTTTTTATTTTGAAGTTTTGTGTGTGTGGTTGCACCACACTACTAATTGTATTAGTCTCGGTTTGGATTTGGTCTTCTTTCTTGGACCATAATCCTTTTACAGTGTCCGTTTGTAGAATATATGTCTATGGGCTTTTCCCTCTCATTTCTTTTGATGTGAATCATCAATAAATATTATTGGTATTTACCCTTTCCCTTCCTTTTTCTTCTTGTTAGAGCTATTCTGGCTCCCAGGGTGGCCAACATGGCTACGCAGGCAGCTGCCACGCAATCCCACCACCGTAGCCCAACCCTGCAAAAAATTCATATGGGCAGCCATTCCCCCTCCCCCCTGCCTTGGGGGTGGCAACAACCCCCACACTAAGTCCCACCCAACTACTTGTCTTCTGCCATGGCACACAGCCGTGGACACCATGGAAACAGGAAGCTGCAGCAGCTAGTAACTCCTTCCTGCCCAGGAGCCAGTGCTACAGCTGCTGGCTGTCATGAACAATGATGGAGGTGCATATTGGGGGTGGGAGGGGACTGCAGGAAGCCGCTGTCCGAGCTGCTGTTCTCCATGATGTTGGCTCTTCTTTCATGGACCACAAGCGGGGGTTGTTGTGATGTGACCCACCATGGTGGTGTATTTCATGCACGTGTCCTCAGAGTTCCCCAGAGATCTCCCAGTAGTGTTGTGGACAGAACCAGGGAGGCATCCAGCCAAGGACCTGTCTGCTGGTGTGGGATGGGCGCCCTGGTTCATACGGGCAGGGGATGCCTGGGTGCCTGTCCCCACGTGCTTTTTTTCATTGCCCTGCATGGCACACTCCAGGTTTTTCAGGTGAATGACTGAGTGGGTGTAGTGTGGGTCATGAGAAGGCACATCCCCACACCACCTTCAAATGAGCAGTTGGATGCATGGGTGGCCATGCATGGTAGAGTCCTGGGTTTGCTTTATTCGTTATATTGTGAGCCAGCATTGATTCATTGTTTTTCTTGATGGTTTTTGTGATCTCTTGATCACAATTGTATATGTTTTAAATATTGGATCATCGTTGCATTTGATTCATTTTAACATTCGCATGATGAATTGCATCTTTTTATAGTCCTAAATATCTGTTGTTGTGGGTGGCTTATTATCCCTCACCCGTCTCCTTTTTGGTGTTGGGTTGGATTGGACGTTATCCTTAGAGAACGGGTGGTGGTTCTTTCTGAGCACTAGGATAATTTTTAGTCACAAGTACAGTTATTTTACTATGGCCATCGACACAGTGGCACTCAGGCATCTACTCCCTCCACTGCAGCAGGTCTTCCTGGTATACAGGGTAGGGGTGGGAATTCCGGTTCTCCCGAGAACCGATATTGCCGGTATTTGGATATATTGGCTTAATCCGATAAATCAGATATTTACCTGTATGGGCATACCGCTTTACTGGATTTTTTACATTGCGGCTATTGACTTCAATGGCCTCAATGTAAAAAAATCCAGTAATGCGACCAATGTTAAAAATCAGTATGCCGATACCAGTAAATCCGGTACCAGGGAGATCCAATACCGGTAAATCTGGTATTTTCCCACGTGTCCCACCCCTAGGAACCTGAGGCTGCTAAAGTGGGAGGGTAGGCAGTTAGAGCTCAAGTGGTGATTGACTCGCACCAAGGTCAGCCGACTGCAGCATAGATTGTTTTTGGCCCAAGTCCCAAGATTTGGCTAGCGTTGTCCATGCTTTCATAACCTCGAGACTAGACTACTGCAACGTGCTCTACCTGGGGCGGCCCTCGATGACTGTTTGGATGCTTCAGTTGGTGCAGAATGCAGCCGTCCATCTTAGGTTAAGGGCGTTTCGCAGAAAGCTCATGACACTGGTGCTTCAGAGTCTGCACTGGCTACCAATAGCTTTATCGACACAACTGAAGCTGCAGGTTTTGACAGATAAAGGCCGGAACAGCTTGGGCTTTAAGTATCTGAAAGACCACCTCTCCCCTCATCTCCTGCCCAAGCATCTGAGGTCAGGCAGGGGTATCCTCTTGCAGATGCTATCTGTTCATAAAGTTTCTACAGTAGGGGCATGCAGAGAGGCATTCTCGGTGGCTGCCTGCCACATGATTATGGTACTCCCTCCCATTGGAGGTTTATCTAAGCCTAAGTCTGCTCATCTTCTGGAAGCGNGTCCCTGAGTGCTACTGCCCCCCAATGCAGCAGTCTCCTTCACCCCACCTCAGACCCCACCCTGAGTGCTACTCCCCTCAACCCAGCATTCCCCCTCACCCCCACCTCAGACGCCATCCTTGAGTTTCCTGCCAAAGCACATGCATACACAGTCTCCCCCCAAGTACACACATACACAGACACATTGTCTCTCCCCCCAAGCACACATGCACACACATTCTGTTTGCACCTGCGTGTGCTTATGGGACCCCCAAGCGCACACATGCACACAAGCATTTGCTGTACTGCACCGCCATCTACAGGTTAGAATGGAGATTGAAGTTCCAAGCAGTTTCCACAACTTCCAGAATTGGCGTTGGGAAGGGGCAGCTGTCCCCGATCCTGCAGGGAGGGGCAGGGGGGACCAGAAACACCGGCCCTATGAGCCATGGTGGATTTTTCTCACAGCTTCACAACAATTCTCCACAACCACAGATACACAATCAAATATGAAGGAAAGCTTTTTAGCTGTGAAACACAGTCAGGCTTGGAATCGGTTGTCAAGAAAAGTTGTGGAATTGGTTTGTTTCCAAAAACCAGCTGGACAAGCTTGTCTCTGGGATGTTGTCGGTAGCCTTTGGACTAAATGGCCCCTTTAATATCTGTTACCTTCATTCGCAGTCACTGCACAAAGCAGCAGGGCAGCCCAGCACACGAAGAGCCTTGGAGTTAAAAACATTTTCTCAGAACCACCAGCAAGCCTGTCTGAAATGAAAACGTACTGTTTGCCTCTTTTATTATCTCCAGGAAGCCACTCCCCAACCCAGAGAGCAGCCCACAGATAATCCCTTCCCTTCTCGAGCGCCAGCTGCTGCTCAGGTGGAGAATTTGCACCAGCTGGTGTGAGCTGGTGGAAGGCAAACTCATCAGCATCTTCAGTGAAATTTATTTTAGTCATCCTACAGCGGCAGCAGCTGCTGTATAGTTAAGGTGTTCTGCACGCTCCGTTATAAAGCTTCAGCATTCTACTTGTTTTAAATTGAAGCCATTAAAGTTAGGATCATGAAATTTGTAGCAGAGGATCACTGGGATAAGCGATTCATGCTATAAAACGTTCAGTGCAATCGGTTGGAGAACAGCTGAGTTATCGCACTTTGAAAACCACCCTTTGAAGCGTGTTTTTTTCCGGCCAGTCCGAGCATCTGGAACTGACCAGGGTAGAGGGGTTTAGTGTTAGTTGGGAGGAGGTGCAATTCTTTTAGGAAATTGAAGGAGGCTGGCGGGGTGTGCTGTGTGTTTGTTTTTTGTAAATCCGGCTAGTAGGGCGGCAGCTAGGGAGAAGGGACGAAGGTGGTTAGGGGAGCAGGGGAGGCATGGGACTCCTGGAACTCCCTCCCTGCCCACATCCACCTCACCCCCTCCCTTTGTACCTTCAAATCCCTCCTCAAGACCCACCTCTTCTGCTCTGACCTCCCTGACTCCTCGCTCCCCTCACCTCACTCCTGCTGATACCCTCCATCCAGTACAATCTGTTACCTGAGCTCTGTGTACTCATATCCTCACCACACGGATCAGACAGCCATCATTCTCAATGTAACCAAGCCAAGCACGTGCACCTGAGACCTCGCATCTTCGTGAATGTTACACTCCTTGTCTCTGCTTCTGTTCCCCAAGGGGTGGGGCCCTGGGCGGCCGCCCCTAGCTGCCCCGTGGTAAGGCCGGCCCTGTGGAACTGGCTCTAGTGTGTCTTAGCTGCATGGAAGTGGTGCTGGGATGAGGACAACTGCAGTGGCCCAGCAGCATGGGGGGAGGGTGTATCTCTACAGGTGGTAGGACCAGCTGCAGGGGTGGGGGAAAGGGGAAGAGCCAAGCATAAGTGGCCTGACTACAAGGGGGGATTGGAATGGCATCAGAATACTTCAGTTATGGAGGTCATCTCCTCCCAAAGTAGGGCATGACCTGCCTTAGGTAGGACCACACGATTTTCAGGAGGACTCTTTGGAGGTATGCCAGTGTCTTTTTAAAATGTGGTTATACAGAGGTAGCTCAGGGCTGGTGTAGGCATGGTGGATCTTGCTAATGTCAGGCAGGCTGGCCAGACTAGACACTCCTGGGTTTTCCTTCCCACCTTGCGACTCATTGAGTGACTCAATAATGAACAGCAAGAAAAACAAATTGAATTCAGATGACCAATTCAGTCCAAATCTCTCAATTTGAATATGGTGAACCTGTTGTATTTGAATTTTGCTAAGAATATTTGCTTCAGATCTACCTGGTTTCCAGGCCTAGCGTTGCTGCTCTGTGTACGGGGGGATGTCACCCAGAAAGAGCTAGTATGAATTGAGGTAAATCAGACATCAATGATGCAATCTCTATCTTTAATTGATGCAACCTCCACAAACCTCTCAGGAAAGCAGCCCCTGTGTGAACTTCCTTTATTGATTTACTAGCAAGGCCTCCTGGCCCAGCTGCTTCGCCCTAGTTTTCATGTCTCATTCTCAGGAAATCTGGAAGCACTTTTCAGCCAAGAACAACAAACAAAATGTGAACTTATCAGGCAAGACATGCTAAACACTCTTATTCTCAGATGATGCAGTGACAGCTGATAAAGGGCATGCCACTTCTTAGTTCCAGGGAAACATGCAAATCAGGAGGACCCCACCTGTTTGCCATTCGTTATCCTACTGATTTACATGTTTATAATCAGTGGTGTGGTCTCTGGAGTGCTTGCCACCTGGGTCATTCCCGGATGAGGCACAGGGGCTGCTTTGTATCTGAATGGCAAGGTGGGGCAGGCTCTCCATGGGCCGTCACTTGTGTCTGAGAGATAAGGAAATGAAATGGTCCATTTGAGCATCTAGCCTGAAGAATTCTAGGCTTGTATGTTTCTCTTGGCTGGGAACAACCATCATAGGAGCCAGGACTTAATTTGTGTGTGTAGGGGGCAGGAGGGTGATTTCTATGGCCAAATTCTGGCAATTAAATTCAAGGGGTGGAGGGTGCGGGAGCCCTGAAATGTACCAAATAGGGATGGGCGAACGTGGTTCGGAAGTTTGGAGTTCGGCACGAATTCGCTTGTTCGGACGACCGAACACGAACACAAACCCGAACGCGAACAAACTGAACAGCGAAATGGCCGAACAGTTTGTTCAGTTCGGATCACGTTAGGGTGAGTTCGGGTGCCAAAAAAAGGTTCACTGGAAGGTCAAACATGACAGGGAGATGTCAGTCACTGAGGAGCAGACTTCCAGGCACCAGGGGTGGAGAGGCTTGCAAGAAACGAAACTAATTATCTGCCTCCCCCCTTCCCAACACCTTCTGAGCTAGTCACTGTTCCTGAACAGCA
>QEPC01000313.1:91573-112979 GCA_003113815.1 Sphenodon punctatus
CAGGCTGGCTGCTACTCCAAGCCAGTCTCCACCCTCCACCCCTGGTGCCTGGAAGTCTGCTCCTAGCTGAGTCAGATGACTTCCCCCTCCCTGCTACATTTGGCCTTCTAGTGACCTGACAGTAGACCACATTTTAGCCACCTGAACTCAACCGAACGCGATCCGAACTGACCAAAGTGTTCGACCATTTCAACGTTCGGAATTCGGTTCGGTTCAGTATGTTTGTGTTGGGGTTCAGGTTTAGGTTCGGTCATCCGAACAGGCCGAGTTCGGGCCAAACCCTGAACTTCCAAACCGTGTTCGCCCATCCCTATCTCTTACGTCCTCTGTCACAGTGCTACAGGATGTGATTGTGATGATAATTGGTCAGCCTGGATGTGTAAACCATGTATCCTGATTGTTCAGATAATATCCCCTTGGCTTCTTCCTTGCTGCCTGAAGTCCCAGTTATGTCCCTTCTGTGCCCGCCTCACAGTCTCCCCCTATGCCCACCCAAAGGCACCACTGATTGGTCCTGAAAAGCTGAAAGCATATATTTTATTATTAGCAAGCATTTATATAGCACGAGCAGTGTACCTGGTGCTTTACAAAGTAACGGAATAGACACAGTTCCTGCCCTAGGGCGTACAATCTGAGAGACAAAGGGGGGGGGGAGATGAAGGATGGGGAACAGATGGAGAGACAAGGGGTGCCATTCACGGAGATGCGAGATCTCAGGTGCACGTACTTGATGTGGTTACCTTGAGAATGATGACTGGCTGGTTCATATGGTGAGGATATGAGTACACAGAGCTCAGGTAACAGATTGTACTGGACGGAGGGTATCAGCAGGAGGTAGGAGATGGGACCGTAACATCGGGGAGGGCAGAGCGGAAGAGGTGGGTCTTACATTGTTTTTTGTTGAGTTATATGACTCTCAAACATAGAACAGTATCTTAAAGTAAGGGGCATCCCTTCAAATAAGGGATGCCTAGCAATCCTAAATGAGACTTAAGGGGTCTGCTCTGTCTCTTGTTGGGACATCAGAGGTTATGTTGATTAATACAGTACAGATTGTGATGGTAGCAAGGCTATGTTAGTAGTTACAGGAAACAACACACAGGTGGCTTCTAGGACTATTGTTGGTGCTCTGCCCAAGGGGACTTTCACCCAGAGAGAAAAGAGTGGAGCAGGGTAGTTAAGACCACAGGGATGCAATCTTAATCTCTCTCTGATCCCTGCAGCAGGATATCTACAGGTTTCTCAGGAAAGCAGCCCTTGTCCTTCTTTCAGTGCTTAATTAGTAAAAAAAGGAAAGAAAAAATGAATTGCTGGGTCTCAAACCACGTCCACTGCCCCAGAGCGTGGCATAATAGGGAACTGAATCCTACTTTCCAGCTAACACCCCAACTGCTGCATAGCCCTGCAGCTGAATAGAACATGGGAGTTCTTCTAACTTAATCTATACGATGGCCAGTACGAGGGGTGGGACAGGAAAGTAATTAATGGAAACCAAATAAAGCATCCAGTTTTCTTCTGGCTTTCATGTTCCACCATGAAATGGTCAATCGGTATCATCCTTTTCCTGGTCTGTCACATTTCAGGGTGCCTGCTCCTATTGGGTACATTTTAGGGCTCCCGCACCCTCCACCCCTTGAATTTAATTGCCAGAACTTAGCCCTGGAAATCACCCTCCGGCCCTGGCTCCTTTGATGGTTCTTCCCAACCAAGAGCAACATACAAGGCTAGAATTCTTCAGGCTAGATGCTCAAATGGGCCATTTCACCTCCTTATCTCTCAGACACGAGTGACGGCCCATGGAGAGCCTGCCCCATCTTGCCATTCAGACACACAGCAGCCCCTGTGCCACATCCGGGAACGGCCCAGGTGGCAAGCACTCCAAAGACCACACCACTGATGAGAAACATGTCAAACAGTAGGATAACGAATGGCAAACAGGTGGGGTCCTCCTGATTTGCATGTTTCCCTGGAACTAAGAAGTGGCATGTTCTTTATCAGCTGTCACTGCATCATCTGAGAGTAAGAGTGCTCTGCAGAGAGAACCATTAGCATGTCTAGCCCAATAAGTTCACATCTTGTTTGTTGTTCTTGGCTGGAAAGTGATGTCAGACTTCCTGGGAATGAAACATGAGAGCTAGGGTGAAGCAGCTGGGCCAGGAGGCCTTGCTAGTAAATCAATAACGGAAGTTCACACAGGGGCTGCTTTCCTGAGAGGTTTGCGGCGGTTGCATCAATTAAAGCTAGAGATTGTATCGTTGAGGCCTGATTTCCCCCAATTCATACTAGCTCCTTCTTGGTGACATCCCCCCCGTACACAGAGCAGCAACACTAGGCCTGGAAACCAGGTAGATCTGAAGCAAATATTCTTAGCAAACATCAAATACAGCAGGTTCACCATATTCAAATCGGGAGATTTGGACTGAATTGGTCATCTGAATTCAAGTTGGTTTTGGTTGTTCATTTGTTCTTTATTGATTGGCTCAAAGAGACGCAGGGTGGGAAGAAAAACCCAGGAGTGTCTAATCTGGCCAGCCTGCCATTAAGCAAGGTCCTGACCATGTCTACACCAGCCCTGAGATACCTCTGTATAACCACATTTTTAAAAGACACTGTCATATCTCCATAGAGTCCTCCTGAAAATTGTGTGGTCCTACCAAGGCAGGTCATGCCCTAATTTGGGAGGAGATGGCCTCCATAGTTGAAGTATCCTGATGCCGTTCCTATCCTCCCTTGTAGTCAGGCCACTTATACTTGGCCCCTCCCCTTTCCCCCACCCCTGCAGCTGGTCCTACCACCTGCTACAGATACACCCTCCCCCCATGCTGCTGGGCCACTGCAGTTGTCCTCATCCCAGCACCACTTCCATGCAGCTAAGACCCCACTAGAGCCAGCTCCATTCCCATTTGGAATCTATCCTTGCCACACAAGCTGTCCCAGCCCACTCTGCCAAGTATTTATTATTAGCAAACATTTATATAGCACCAGCAATGTACCTGGTGCTTTACAAAGTAATGGAATAGACACAGTCCCTGCCCTACAGCTTACCATCTGAGAGACCGGGGGGGGGGGGGAGACGAAGGAAGGGTTGCACCTGTCTCTTATACACATCTAGATGTGTATAAGAACCTGGTGCTTTACAAAGTAATGGAATAGACACAGTCCCTGCCCTACAGCTTACCATCTGAGAGACCGGGGGGGGGGGGGCGAGAGACAAAGGAAGGGGAACAGAGGGAGAGGCAAGGAGTGTAACATTCACGAAGATGCGAGGTCCCAGGTGCACATGAGTGGCTTGATTACATCAAGAATGATGGCTGGCTGGTCCGTGTGGTGAGGATATGAGAATAACCACAAATAAGTCTGTGAAAAGAAATTGCCCTACTGTTTATTATACATGAATCCAACCTGAAACCTATAGATATAAACAATAATGTTTGTAAACAAGGGAATATAAAGTCCACCACAGCAATAAGTTAAAATCTCTTGCAAGAGTCCAATTGGGCTGGAGGGTTGCACCATGCTGTGGCCGAGTTAAAGAGCTTTTGGGCCTAGAGGCATATTTAGATGCATTAAACTCCCGGGGGCTGCGTAGGAACTATGCCAGGCTCTGGCTTCAGCTCATCGAGACCACCGTGACCCACGCCCTGTACAACGCCTTACCAAGGGAAAGCCGTAGGCGTATCTGCAGTTTGGGCAAGGTAGAAACAATAGACCATATCCTCCTAAAGTGCCCACTGTATGATAGTCTCAGGGAAATTTGGAACTTGCCACTACTGCAGGGGAAAGAGTACTGGGCCTTGGTGTATAAAATAAAATATATATTGAGCCTGTCTAGGGTAGAGGAACTCACTGCTGTTGCCGTGTTTGTGCAGCTCGCCCTGAAAATTAGAGTAGAGGATAATGGATAGCACACGGATGATGCGTTTGGTTCTAACAAGGGGGCTGGCCTCTTAGATGAAAACTGGGTCTTAAATGAAAGAGGCTTAAATTGATATATATGGGCTGTGATGTCATATGGGTATAGAATAAGAGTGTTCTGTTTTGTTAAGATAATCCGCTTGTATTTCCTGGAAAACCGCTCAGAATTCTTTTTTTGGTGTCCTCAATGGTTATGCCAGGGGGTAGGTGACATGCTAAGGAGTAAGGGTTTGTTATGTTAAGAGTGATTTACATGGTTTGGTTTATTTGTATGTGTTTAATTGTGGGGCCATGGCGAAGGCTAGTGCCCATCAATAAAATTGACTTACTTACTGCAAGAGTCCAATAATTTCGCCAATGCGTTTCGAAAACTTGTTCAGGGCTTCAAGGCTTCAAAAGGCTTTTGAATTCTCTTGAGCTATTGGACATAAAGAACCCAGTTACCCCAAGAAAAACTACCAAGGCATCCATCGGGAGGGGTATGGTTATTTATCTGTATTGCCAAAACCAACATATTTTCAAAGGATTTGCAATCAGTTATAAGCTATTGTTGTACCCTTAATATATTTATCTATAAACAAAAAAAGGTTTTTTTACCTGTGAGTAAGAACAATTTTGTGGAAAAAAGGGTGGAAAGAACGTTGCCTGAACAAGCAACCAATATTCTACAGATGTCATCAACTTGATTGAGACTGTGCCTATAAAGAATAATATATTGTTACCAATTCTTAAGAAAAAAAAATCAAAAAAATTACCTATGGCTGCATCTCAGAGTAACCATACCTCTCCCCCTTCCCAGACCAGAATGATGCCAACTCGTGATGTGACCGGCAGCTTTATATGGGAGTCACAGGTGTATCAACTTGTTGTTTATTATTATTATTATTAAAAAACATTTATATAGCGCCAGCAGTGTACCTGGCACTTTACAAAGTAATAAAATAGACAGGGTCCCTGCCCATGTGGCAAGGATAAGGGTAAACAGACCGTAGGTATAGGAAATAGTGGCTCAGCAGGATAAAGAGTCCGACAGAGCAGAGCGAAAGAGGTGTTTTTAAAGAAGAGATTTGAAGGTATGAAGGGAGGGGGCAAGGCGGATGTGGACAGGGAGGGAGTTCCGTGTTAGCAGAGTACTTATCAAGCAAACACTCAGTTACCCAAAATGTTACAAACCTTTTTACATATGTGTTATTTTGTATAGAGGTAAAAATAAAAGTTCCAGATTAGATATTTCCAGATTTTTATAACAGTGACACATTGTTTAAGGTTTGTGGTTCATGTACATTGCTATTGTGTTTCCTCAAGCGTTTCTGTGGTTTGGACATATTTTTATTTTAAAACTTTTCCATCTTAACTTTGATCTGTATATTTTGTCATCTGTGTCTATGAAAGAATTCACTTCATGTTCCAGATATTAGACCAATGCTAATGTGCATCACACTTCCCTACAAAACTTCTGAACATTGACTTGCAAGGGAAATGCTAACTTCACTGGCCAGTCGCTTGCAAAACAAATTCTATTAAGTTCCCAGTGTTCTCTAGAGGGGCACTTTCAGTAGCTGCTCCACAATTATGGAACTCTCTCCCCCTGAAGGTTCTCCTAGGCCTGAGCCGGATTACTTTCCGGAGGCAAAGAAAGATTATTTATTATTATTATTATTATTTTATTTTAAAAAATGAGTCTGGCTTTTGGCATGAAGAGAGTGAGGTTGGGGTAGTTTGGGATGAAGAATTTTAACTGGTTTGATTTTAATTTTTTTTATTTTTTTTAAACATTGCATTTTAAATATGTTTATGTATTGTAACATACCCTGAGCCCTTGGAATAAAACAGGATAAAAATTCGGATGAATGAATGAATTTAGACTTGAAATGAATAGTCAATTCTGTATTTGCAGAAATTATTCACACTTTCCAAGAGTCACCCAAATAATATCTGCACCCAAGATGCATATTTGCTTTTCTGTTTATTCAGCTAACTTTGTTTTGTCTTTTCATTAATTTTATTATTGGTTTGGCTATTTGGTTATTTTGATATTTCAATTCAATCGTTTCTGCGTCACTCAGTAAAAAAACACGGTAACTGAAATACTGAATAACTGAAATAAAAATATCTGAAATGGATATCTGAACAAAGTGGAATGAATAGTGGCTTGTATCTGTTCTGTTGTCTGATTGGGATCCAAGTGGCCAAATTAGTTGGAGAATGTATATGAATTGAATATTCATTTCAGCTCTAGTAGTTGTGTGATGGCAACCCTCTCAGTTACACTGGAAACCTTACCTGGTGTCTCTCTATTTGCTACAGCCTTGGTTCTGGTCTAATATTGATTAGTATATCTTCCTGGCTTTTAGAGAGTACAAGAGAAACCATGTCTCAATGTCCTCTATGCACGTTCAAGACTTCTCCGGTGTCAACCCTGCATTTACACCCATCAACATAAGGAACCACGAGCCGTGAGCCAGCATCCCTAGGATTCCATACAGGGCCAGTATTAGAGCTTGCAGGGCCTAGGGGAAGGTTAAAATGCAGGGTCCTCCTGGCTTCACCCCCTCCCAGTGAGTCCACCCTCTTGCGGTCACCCTCTGCAGGGTCCTAGAGATGGTCATGTTGGGGGCCTTGCAAGAAGAGAGTGGAAGCCCTGAAACTGGGGGCTACTGTGGGGCCCCAGAAGTAGAGAAAACAGCCGATCGTGGAGCAGTTGCCCCGGGTCACTCTGTGGTAAGGTTGGACCTGATTCCAGTGGGTTCCACTTGACCATTGAAGCCCTTTAATCCTTGCCCTGCAACTGAGTTGAGGCTTTCCGGCAATAGCTGGCAGGCCCCCGGCTTGTCCACTGGCTGCTCTCCCCTACTGAAACCCCCAGCCACAATGGAAACAGGAAACTGGCCCCATTGCAGCCAGTGGGTGTCTCTGGATTTACCCGAGAGGGAATGGGGAGGGTCGCACAGTTGACCTAGGCACGCTCACAAGCGTACAAAGCCTCTTGAGAATCAGGGTGCATTGTGTTGAGTATAATTGTATCCCGCTCCCTGTCTTTGTTTTGGATTCGCTCCAAACACAGCAGGTGGATCAGGTTTTTCTGGAATCCGGCCATGCCAGTGCGAATACTATTGATTTCTCGGTGCTGTCCATTCTCTAAGTCAGCTCGGCTTCCTGAAATGCACGGCTTCACGGAAACAAGGGCACCTGAGCCCTGACCCAAATCATCATCTGTTTGTAGGTGTCACCTCTCTCTAGCACTGAGCAGAGCTTAGCTCTAATACAAATGAGAGCAGGTTCCTTGCCGGACTGGGTCAGGCCAGTGGTCCGGAGCCCAACATCCTGTTTCCAACGGCAGCAGTTTTGGAGAAGTTCACAGCAGGATGGGTGTTTTCAGACGAGAGGCTACCCCACGTGGCCACCCAGGAGCCACGGATCCCACCGCTCCTGTCTCTTATACACATCTAGATGTGTATAAGAGACTACTCCTGGGGGGGTCCCACACTGCCCCACATTTTCACCAGGCCCCACAGAGGGTGTTCGCAAGGGGGCAGGGCCACAGGGGAAGGGTCAACAAGGGCCCTGAATTTTATTTTCACCCTGGGCCCTGCAAATTCTAAGGCTGATCCTGTTCCTTGACTTGTGTAGCATTAAATGAGTAACTACACCTTTGTATCTAAGCCAAGCAGGTGTCTCTTTCTTACAATTGTAAAGTGCCAGGTACATTTCTGGCACTATATAAATGCTTAATAATAATAATAAATAATAATTCACTTCCAACCCCTGCAGTCAGAGGTCTCATTCCCAAAGCAACTTGATTAATCACCATCTTTAGACATATTCTTCACAAACTTTTCCAGTCCTTTTTATTCGAACTGTGTTATGCTATTGTTATTCAGAAAATCCTCTGACAATGAGTTCCACAGGCTTTGAATGTGTCCGTGTGTTCATGTCCATAAGAAGATAAGAACATACGTCCATCAAGCCCAGCATCCTGTCTCTGACAGTGGCCAATTTTGATCTCATGGGAGAAGGCCCAGCAGTCACATTGGGAATCCATTCCCTGCTGATCACTCCCTGCTCTCAAGAGTAAGAAGTTCCCATCTCGTAATCTACTTGGCTAATAGCCGTTAATGGACCTATTCTCCAAGAACTTCTCCAGTCCTTTTTTAAACCAAGCCACGCTACTGGCCCTGACAACCTGCTCTGTCAACAAATTCCATAATTTAACTGCACATTGAGTGAAAAAATACTTCCTTTTATTTGTTTTAAATCTGCCACCAGCTAGTTTCATGGAGTGTCCCCTAGTTCTAGTGCTACTTGAGAGGATAAATCAACATTTCCTATCTACTCGTTTCACTCCACTCAAGATTTTATAAGCCTCTATCCTATCCCCTCTCAGTCGTCTCTTCTCCAAGCTGAAGAGCCCTAACTTATCAAGCCTCTTTGCGTACGGAAGCCGTTCCAACCCTGACACTTTTGTTGCCCTTCTCTGCAACTTTTCAAGTTCCACGATGTCCTTTTTGAGATGGGGTGACCAGAATTGCACACAAAGCGGACTAGATTATGATGTGTGGTTCCTACGGTTAGAAGCCTTTGCTCCCCCGGTGCAGGATATTGTTCCTTGGACCAGGGCGTTGGACTAGATAGCCCTTGAGGTGCCTCCTGCCCCTACATGTTTATACTCTGCCTGTCTTTGTGGCTGCCTTGGGTCAGGTTAGACTGTAGTCTCAAAATGGGGTCGTGCAGGTGAAAAGTTTGAGAAAATTCTGTATCTGAGTTGTCTCTCAGCCCCTGCCCCCTCTTTCCCTCTCGGAGGTGTTCGCTACGGTCGGGTCGGTTCCCTGCTGGTGTTTATGAAAGCCAGAGGCGAGGCCGTGAAAGGGACAAAAGGTTTGCCTTTTGCCAACTCTCCCATGCTCTGGCACCGGGGAAACTCTCCTCCGTGTGGCTGGTTCTTGAGAATAGAGGGGAGTTACTCATGGGCTGCTCTCTGGCATGGGGAGGTGCTGGCCTCGGATTATAAAAGAATCAAGCCATGTATTTTTTGCTTCAGGTGGGCTTGTTCGCTGCTGAACTCGGAAGATGTTCCCCTTCCTGAGATTCCTCGCATGTGGCTGGGCTGTTACGCTGCTTTGCATGGGAAGTGAAGGTAAGCTAGAAGCAGTGTTGGAAGGGTCCTCAAATTCCATCTTGTCCAAACTCCTGCTCCAAGCAGGATGCCCTAGAGTCACAGTATTGCAGGCAGATCCTTGACCATTTGGTTTTGGAAGGAAACCCCACAGCCTCCCTCAGCAACCAAATTCATCGCCCAACTGTGCTTGGAGTAAGGAAGTTCCTCCTCATATTTATCCCGAATCTTCCTCGCTGCAACTTGAACCCACACCCTCTTGTCCTCTGTGGTCTCAGATAACAACTGTCCTCCATCTCTTTGTGGCAGCCTTGGAAACATGCTCGGATGCTCTCCTTAATCTTTCTTTAGGCTAAGTATTTCCAGTTCCTTCAGCATTCTCTAGTATGATTTGACTTTTTTCCTATGAAGCTGTCAAATGGCTTTTTTGTTATCCCTCAAAAAACCACTGGGGCTCGGCAGAAAATTTATTTTTAAACTATTCTGGGAATTTTTTTTCTTTAAAAAAAAGTTAGTTTATCACCCTTTTCCCTTTGATCTTTCATAGGTTCCAATGTTGTACTAGAGGAGGCCTGTGCCCGTGTCCCTCCTGATGAGGAAAACCCCAATAAGTCTGTTTGCCCTGTGGTACCCTCTGCCATCTTAGACAATATTAAGAGCCTATGACCTGCGGTTCCCTTGCCATATTAAAAATGCTTGCTTGCCTTTTTAACAAGACAGGCTTTGCCTCTCTAACAAGGCAGGCTTTGTTCCTTCTCACACAGATAAGGCTCAATTTTAAAGATTGCCTCTTGCACATGAGGATGAGCCAAGTGCTCAAGAATACAGCTCTGGGTTTAGTTTAGTTTTGCTAGAAAACTCCCTAAATATTCTCATACAACCGTTATCTCATTCTAACTTGAACTTAGAAGTAAGCAGTCTGTTCTCAAAATAATTACTTTAGGAGTTATGAGGTAACCAGTTTCAATTGCGCAGATGTGACAAACTATGTATGGTCCTTCCGCCCAAGGATTAAGGTATAAGAATGTATTGCCTTTGTTGGGGGGGTGCTCAGGATTCCTTGATCCTAGAGGCCCGCAACGCGTTGTGTAAATCTGCTGAATAAAGAGTATCTGCTGTTTGCATCTGCAGCCTCCTCGTCTCAAATCTTTACCCACGGAATTTCCACATCAGGGACACACAGGAAGCTGCTGTCTTCCATGGAGCTGACTTTTCTCTCACGTGTCACAAGGGGGGGGGGTTGTTGTGCTTTGAGCCAACGTAGTGTTGTATTTCTCATGCCTGTCCTTTAAGCGCTCCCGCAGGGCTGTGAACAGAACCGGGGAGGTGGTTGGGCCATGGACCTGCCTGCCAGTGCGGGAGGTTGCCCCAGTTCATACGTGCTGGGAATGCATGAGCCACCCATTGCCACCACTTTTTTGGTTTGCCCCAATTGGTGTACTCCGGACTTCTTGGCAGTACACTGTGAGTGGCTATAAGTGGGTGCTGTGTGGCTCAAGGGAGTGAGCATCCCCCCGACTCCACCTTCAGATGGGTGGTTGGATGAGTGGTTACTGGGTGGCCATTTTTCTGACAGAATGGGAGATCTTGGAAACCATCTGGAGTAAATCTTTCCTAATTTTTGATCGATACGTATGAAAACGTTTTTTCTACACATCTCCACTCTTATTGACTTTATATAAGGAGTTATTTTATTTTATATAAAATATTTTTAAATTCTTTGTATTTTTAGGAGTTTAATTTACACTTACTTTGGTGGTGGTTGTTTGGGGGAGGGTGGATGTTGGATAAAAATACCCATTTGAGACCAGTCATCACCAGTGAAAATGACTTTAAAATGCTTTGGCTCATGCTGCCCCCTCTAGTATTTCAACGTTTTTGCCACTAGGAGAATGGGCAGGGTTGCTACCATTTCCTCTAAGTGACTGCAAAATTCATCTGTTAGTGGGGAACAGTAGGGGCTGCTTTACCTCATGGCCACAGTGGCTTCTAGACTAGCAATAGCTCCCAGGACAGCTCCTGTAGAGCTGAAATGGGTATTTAATTACCCCACAGGTAATACCCACATTTTCAGTGGGTTACCTGGGTACCCAAAACCCAACTTCCAGTACCAATTTTCCGATTACCTATTGGTATATCAGAACGGAAAACCAAAAGATTTGGACAAAATTTTAAAAAATCCAGACCTGAAGTCAATTTTCCGGGACTGGAAGTGACCTTTCCAGGATGGAAAAATCAATAAATAGGTGTCAGAAGTTGAACTATCAGTACAGAAGCCAAAGAATCAGTATCAGAAGTCAACATGCCAGGATACCGAGTACCCGAATCATGGCACAATCAGGCACCAATCAGTACTCGATGTTGTTAGGTCATTTCGGATACTGGAAATTCATTGGGTATACCCATTTTTGAGGGTACTCATTTTAGTTCTAAGCTCCTTCTATAGCTCTCACTGCCAGGATGGCTCCCAGGGCAGTAGTGGCCAGCTACAACAGCAGTGAGAAAGACTGCTGCTGCATTTCTATGTATGGGAGGGGAGGGACAGAGACTGAGTGAGACGTCTGATTTAATTTAGGGATCTGTGATGCTTTGTGTTAGCTTCAGGATCTGACATCTGATTTACAGTATCTGACTGTACTTGGCCTAAACTGAACCAAATTTAATTTAGACTGGGGGTTGGGCAGATGTGCAACCCCAGTGTTCAAACCAACGTATTTATGATAGCTCACCCAAAGACTTGAGTAGTCTGTTGTACAGAATGTTACTTAATCTATGAAGCAATAACCATTTCTTCACTAGTTTTAAAGCAGTTAGTTTAAAAAGCTTCTTTTATTCAGTTACTCAAAATATATCTACACAAGGCTTAAAATGCTTTGATGCTCAACAACCTAATCCTTGAAGTGCTGTGCCTACTCAAGCCCCTTATGTCATATTATTTCATTCCATATGAGACACCAGAGAAGACTATGGGCGTTTTTACACGGACGCTCACCCAGTGTTTAGGTGGGTGTGTGGTGGGGAGAAGTCCATGTAAACGGCCGGTGGTGAGTGGGGGAATGGATGTCTGATCTGTGTTCGCCCATGTGAACACTGAGTGGGATGGGTGGGTGAACGTGCGCACTCCCGCACAACACCCATCTCCACCCACGGAGCCCTTCGGAAAACCAGAGGCGGCTCTGTGGGTAGAGGTGCGTGGAGATGGGTGGAGGGGTGTGTGTGTGTCTCTGTGAAAAGGACACCCACCCACCTCCAAACACCACGGCAAAACACCCATCCCCCACCCACCTCCATCCATGCTAAAAGGCCCTATAAGATCCACCCATGAATAAGTGTCATAAAATGTTTTCGTAGAATGCTAGAATCAGTGTTTTATATACAGCTTTTGTGTTCAAACAGAAAGCTCCTCTCTAGAGATTAATGTTTCTTTTGATTAAAATCTGCATAAATTTTTCATGGTTGATTTTCTAAAAATAAATAAATATGCGAAGTAGCAGAAAAATATATTGTACAATTTAAAACTGACATTACTTTTAACCTAGTTAGTCTTAAATTGTTGTCTTATTACCTACCGATTAAAGCCCCAATCTTCCCATATTACTATTAAAAATATGTGTCTGATACATAGTGCCCAGAAACCAATTTGGAAATAATTAACGAATGATGGATATTTTCAAAAAAATCTCAATTTGTAACAAAATACTTTCCAGGATATCACTACCTAAAATATTGCTTTGTTTAAAAGGTATTTTAGCAGAGTAACAATAATCCACTTAGCTAGAAATAAATGAAAAAAATTATCCCTACACAACAACAAAGGAATGATTTCTAATGAAGACATCTAAAATTGCAACAATTTAAATTAAACAACAAGTTGTGAACTGTTTATTTGGAAAAAAAAATTATACTTAGAAATATAGAAGTTTTCAAACGTTTCTACCTGCAAGGAAATCGTTCTATGGAGCTTCAATGCCCCCTTCTGGTGGGCTCTGGCAAAGCAGCTAACACAGTAGTCTTCTCCACACTCTAAGCACACCTTGAGGGGAAAGAGTTATAACAGCAAACAAGGTTTATGATACTGCTGAGGTTTTCTTTTTCTTGTTCACTTTTTCCACAGCATTACAAATAAAATTTGATATAAAATAAGTCACAACAGAAGTCTGCAGCTGTTGTTCAACTGAGTAGTTTATACATGCCCTCTTGTGAAAGAGTAGCAATTTCAGCTTAGTCTAATTAGATAATTTTCTATAAAAATAAATCAATACACAATCAGCAGTATGTGCTGGTAAAAACCCATGACAACACCAACACAGATTTTATACCACTGAGAAGCAATATTTTAGCAGTGAACAAGCTTGCAATTAGTTGCTAACAACATGCAGTGCTACAACCTACATCATTGCTACCTCGGTTTTCAATAAGAACTAATAATTCAGCCTCGGTAAAATTAAGAGGACAAGAAGATCTTGATATATAAGCAACCTCAAGGTGACTCATCTATTATCTAAGATGCCGGGTGATAGGCCCTTTTTAAACGGGGCGTGGTGGGTGGGGGGGGATGAGTGCGCGCCTACGGTGGGTGGAGGTGGGTGTGCAGCCGTTCCCACGGGCGCACACCCGTCTCCACCCATGGAGTAACCGGCATTGGAGTCCAATGCTCCATGTGTGGGAGATGGGTGGAGATGGGTGTAGCGTGGGAGCGCACGCACATCCCCAACCATCCACCACGGCATCCCACGGGCGCCTCCACCCATCTCCACGCAGCGAAACTGGTGGAGATGGGTGGGGGCATCTCGTGTGAAAAGGGCCATAGTTATTAATGATAAGAGTTTTTATAATGAATGCCTAATAGCTATAGTAAAGGGCAAGGGAGAAAACAAACATACTAAAATGATTGTCCTGTACTGGCAATTTCAACTGTCCAGGATCTGGAATTTGGCATAAAGAAGTACTGATCTAATTAAGATCCATATCTGAGAGCAAGCGATGAAGTAAAGTCTTATAGGAAAAGTTTCAGAAATGTGCTTTTATCATTAAGATACATAATAAAAATATGAACCAAGATTGGTCTATTCACCCATGCAAAATGTTGAGGCTCCTATACTAAGGTCATATATTAAGAGGGTCCAATTTTCGGTTTCTTGTTCAGAACAAATGACCCACAAGTGGAACTGCTTGCTTCTATCAAGATCTATACTTAGAGTACAGAAATACAGTATTCACCTCTAAACTAACACGTGTCTTTTATGTTGCATGAGCATCTACATTTGATGCAGAATTTAATACATACCTTCAAGCTTGCATAATGTTATAGAAAATATCTGCATATGTGTGGTTGACCATATGGTTTCAGGCAAAACTCTATCCTCGTTAAATATTATTGGCTTTCAACTAGGTGAGAAGTTATTTCTCTTTGGACACCTTCTTTGGCACAGTAAGAAGTCTCAGAAGAAACTCCCTAGTACCTGAAGTCAACCTTAGCTTTTTTCTAATGCTACACAAAGTCAAACCAGCCTGGAGCAAGTTCAGCAAATATATTCCTTCGATAAGAGTTATCGTAATGAACATTCCACCATGTAAGGAATGCCTTATTCATTTATCAAGTTCAGGCAGATGGGATCAAAAATGATCTATTAAGATTCCATCAGCAGTGTTCATCAGAAATGCAATCACGGTTAAGGACAAATTCAACTTACTGAAGTCTGAGAATTTTCCCAGTGAAGGCACTGTGGAGAGTTGAATTTGGTCTCTCAAAGCTATCCTTTTAGAAAATTAGACAAGATTTTAACTGGTTTTAAACCTCTTTCAGGAGCAAAGAATATGGGTGCATTCACACAAGATCACACAAGACTCTTCTCTCAGGTGTAGTCTTTGTTGCAGGAGTTTGCATTCCAGCATTTTAATTGTTCTCATGTTCCCTTTCCTGCTTCCAAAGTTTCCTCTCACTTCAAAATTTACCACAGGTACTCTCGTGGCCGATAATAGTTGTCTTGTTTTTATGCAGTTTTTTAGTTTGTCTTAGCATCTATTGATACATTGGGTAAAACCAGACGTGACAATGGTCCGCCGTGGGCAGTTTTGTCACATTTGGCCTGAACCTCACCTGTATATCTGTGTTGGCGGCTAGCCCGGGCTCTGACCTTAGGAAACCTCTGAAGTCACAGCCTGGGCTAAGGCCCACCTGGCCAGGCCAAAGCAGGCCACAGCAGGCTATCATGTCTGTTCGGGCCAGCAGACACAGCCTGGGACGGGTCAGTCATGATCGGCCACCATGGCTGGCTGTCATTGGCTGACACGGCTGCCCATCATGGCGGAGGGGTGGGCCACCGAGTATAGCACGGGGGTGGTGCCGTCTGGTCACACATTAGTGGCTCTTCCTGTCCTCCCCAGGTCCTAGTCACAGGCACATTTTTTTTATGGCCCAACCCAGCCCAGGTTATGTCTGCCACAGGTTCCTGATCCAAACCAGGGTGGGTTGCCAGTATCTGCCATCACTTCTGTTTTTACCCATTGCCTCCACCAGTCAGGTAGTGGGGATTCATCCCCCTGAGGGGGAAATTCCTCTATTCCCCTCTGCAGCAATTAAGACTGACTGATATGGGGATTAATCCCTTCATGCAATAGGGGAAACGTGGGAGANCCCCCCTCCTGACACGGCCCCTCAATCCCACCCCAGGATGCTCCCTACCCCCCCTCCTGACACGGCCACTCAATCCCACCCCAGGGTGCTCCCTACCCCCCCTCCTGACACGGCCACTCAATCCCACCCCAGGGTGCTCCCCCCTCCTTACTCTCCAGACGGTGATCTCTAAGTGTGAATTCTTCTATTTCCCTTGAACCCAGAGCTTCAGGTCCCCTGAGTTTCTCTCATCTCTGCTGTCTGGGGCCTCCACCATGAAATCTGCAAGGCAGCCACCAAGGGGCACCAGAGCACAGAGATCACAGAAGGGGAAGCAGAATAGGGGGGGTGGGGGGTGGCAAGACAAAGGCAGGGCCCCCGATCCAAGGGCCACATTGAGAGCTGAGATATGGGGAGGGGTGGTCAGAACTGTGTGAGTGAGTGTTAGGCTCCAGGTTCCATGTTGGGGGGGAGGGAGAAGCTGTGTGGGGTGCGGAGCAGTGGGGAACGGCTGGGGCCCTGCCCACTCACCAATTATGTCAGCGACGCCCAGTCCCAGCCCCTGGGGAGTGGAACTGGGCTCAAGCTCCCGGTCCCGGAGAAGGAGCAGGATGCGATCTGAAGTGACCCCCCAGCTCCCACCCCATGTGCTGCGTCACTCACTGCAGTGGGTCTGTCTGCGGAGAAAGGAGCAGCATCAGCCAGAAGAAGAGAGAGAGAGAGACAGACATCCCTTTCCAAAACCCCTACAGCTCTGCATGCCCATCTACCCTGGCGTTGGTCCTGCAGCAACCCTCCCCCTGGCGGCCAACGCTGAGATAATACACACACCCCTTCAAGAGGGGAAGAGAGCACTAGTCTGGGTTACTCCATAAAGCTGGGGAAAACCTTGACTCCCAGCAATTCACAAATGGGTTGGGACTGACCAGAGGTGGGAGGCAGGGCTGGGGGAGATGTGGGTTTGGGTTTAGGGGAGGGAGAGAGAATGGGGGGGGTTCCCCCGGTGGCTTCTCTGTTGGGCGCTTACGCTTGGCCGTGTGCAAGGGGTGGTATTAGCAGTGGGCGGTTGGGCGGGCACCCCCTGGGCTCCCCTGTTCGGTGGTGCGGCCCCAGCCCTGCCCCTCCGCTCCCCTCTGCTGTCGCCCCCTGTTGGTGCTGTCCGTATGAGGTTGCGGCGATGGATGGGCGGCAGCAACAACAGGGGCGCTGGGCGGCTGAGTGTGAGTAGGGCTGGCCCCGGCCTTTGCCCCTTTGATCCCCCTTAGTGCAGGGGGTCCGGGTGCTCTTCCGGGTGGTGGCTGTCAATGTGTGGGGTGTTTCCCTGGCGCTGTTGCTGCCCCCAGCCCTCCCAGTGCCCATTGGTGCGGGCGTTCCCCATTGCTCTGTCCCTTCTGTCCTGCAGCTACTGTTGTCATGCTGCTGGTGATCTTGTGCCTGGGAGGGTTGGTCCTGCAGTTGGAGCGGGCAGCCTGGGACCTGCGGGTGGCGGGGCGGCTCTTCGATGCCATCCGTGAGTGTGCTGCCTGTTTGCTGGGCCCTGTCCCTGTGTCCCTCCGTGGGGGGGGGTCTGTTCCATGGTGCCCGGGGCCAGCTCTGATGGCTGTCTCCTCTCCCTCTGTCCCTTTCAGTGCAAGCCATGATCGCGGAGTGAACCCGAGAACAGGGGGAGTTGGTGGAGCTCCTCCTGCTCGTCCTGGACTGGCTGCACAGGCTCGATCGTGTGCAGGCTGAGCACTGGCTCCGGGTGTGGGGTTGCTGGCCCTATTGACCGGGTGTTGTCTCAGGCCTGCCGCTGCTGCCCCCCTTCTGTTGCCCCATCCCCTTGCACTTCCCTGTTGTTGTCCCCTTTTGCTGGTTCCCTGTTTTATTAAAGGTTATTGTGTTCCTTCCCCATGTGTCCGTGTTGTGCTTTGCTTTCCCCTCTCCCCTTGTCTGGGTGCCTCTGAGGGGGTGTTGTGGGGTTGCCTGTGTGGTGTGGGTGCCTTTCCCCCTCTTGCCCCCGTGGGCCCATACCTGTGTGCTTCTGTTGCCTGCTCTGTGTGTGCTGCTCTGCTGGGGTGGGGTGGGGGCATGGCGCCGGGCTGCCTGGGCTCTGTGCCGGGGCTGTGCAGAGATGGCTCTTTTGTAGCAGCTGTCATCCCTGCTCCCTCCTGCCCTGCCCACGCGGGTCCTGGTGGCTCCGGGGTGGGGGCGCATTGCGCGGTTTTGTCTGCCCTCAGTCAGCCATGTTGTGCCATCGCTGTGCCGGAGGGGGCTTCCCCTACGATCCCGGCCTCAGCTGTCCGTGTACTTCCACGGGTGTTTGCTGGGTGCTTCCCAGGATGGCTGTTTGGCTGCTGGGTTTTTTTCAGCCCCTCCCCTTTCCTTCCCACAACCCCCTGCGGTGCTGTACGTGTAACTGTCTCCCTGCTCGGTGCCGCCGGGTGTTCGCTGGGTGCGCTCGCCCACCCATCCACACCCATCTCCACCCATCGGCGCTGCTGCGCCGTCCATGTAAAAACGGCCAATGTCACTATGAATGTGGCCTCTTTGTATACAAATATCCCACAAGAGCTCTACAGAATTTGGCTGTGTGCGCTATCCTGCTGATCTGGGGGAGCGGAGCCGGCGAGCGGCGTTGCAGCGGAGCCCACAGCCTAGTCCCACTTTACTTACCTGTCAGCTGTGCGAAGTTCCAGACGGGGGCGGAGCTCAGGACCTGGGGACGAGAGAAAAGGGCCCGGCTAGCCTTCGGCAGCGCCGAGGGTCGCGCGCAAAAGGGTGTGCGCCCTTTTTCTCGCCCTTCGGCTCGACCAGGTGCAGGGTGAAATACTCCTTCTTTCGTCCCACCGGCCCATAGGGTAAACACAGCTATCGGGTAGAAATGGCAAAGCAGAAACGCCCAAGGAAGGACTTGAAGTTGGCCATTCCTGAACAGGTATCTAAACAGAGGCGCATTGATAACTTTTTGGAGACCGGACAGGAGGCCTTGGGATCTCCTATTTCGACAAGAAATCGTTTTGTTGTCTTGTCGTCCCTTCAAGGGGAAAAAAATCAGGACCAAGGGGAAAACTGGCCCAATTCTATAGACCAATGCTCTCGTAATAACTGTTCAGAACATATGGTTGGAGCTGGGGGGGGGGAAGGATTTGACCCTTCGGCCATGAGTATTATGGCTGATCTTGCAGTGGTCACTTCCCATACTATGCAAATACTGTTTAAAAAAATGCATATAATGGATATGAAATTAAATACATTACAGGGATTAGGANAAAGTCTCTTCAGCCAGGTGCTAATCTGTGCTTCCCTGGAAAGGAACTAGGTTCTGTGTCAGGAGTGAGGAACCTCAGGCGTGTGGGGACAGTATGGCCCACAGCTAATTCTTATTTGTCTCCCTTCCAATTCCTGGATCTGGCCCCTGGATCCAGTTCCTACCCCCAAGCATGGGTGTAAACATTTTAGTTTCCCGGGGGGGTAGGGGCCAGGCCCAGGGGAAGGGCCAACTCAAGGGTAGGCGGGGCCAACCCTAAAGTTGCATACCTACATCGATACGATAATGGAATAGAACATGCACACAAGGAATAGAAGTGCACACAAGGATAGCCGTTTTAGGAAACAACAACAGATCCAAGTGAGTCCTGTGTGCATGGTTAAAAACAAAGCACAGCAACAAGGACATCAATTAGGACTGAAGATTCTAGCGCGGGCTAGAGGATGGGAAAGATTTGCTGAGGTTTTTTTAAAAAAAATCTAAATAAAAATCAATATCACTACTTTCACTTTTAAATTTAGGAAATGAATATTTATCTAAGGACTGCAGACACAACTTGCCATTTAAAATGGTTACAACAGCAGTAATTTGTCTGCCAATTTTGAAGTGCAATTCTGGAGATGGGACTGAAATAAAAACCACTTTGCTGATGTAGCTGCTGGTAGTTTTTACTTGTTTTCTAAGCACCAGGAGAGACACTTTGAGAGCATAATACCTATTGCAGCAACTTCTAACATACGTAAGACTAAACTCTAGTCTATGCACTATTTGGCCACCCAGAAAAGAAGTTGGATAGTTCTTGGTCTAAACTCAGGCCGTTTTCAGACAAGCACGGCGGCGCCACACTTGTTTTCAAAAGAGCCGGCAGTCCGTTCTACACGAGAAGCTGACGCCAAAAAAGTGCATGCGTGGCCGATGCGCATCCATTTCCGGCCACGTATGTCCAGCCTCGATCGCCGACCCGCTCAGATCGCGGCCGGAAATGCATGCGCATCAGCCACGCATGCGCTTTTTCGGCGGCAGCGTCTCGTGTAGAACGGACTGCCGGCTCTTTTGTAAAACAAGCACGGGCGCCGCCGCGCTCATCTGAAAACGGCCTTAGTGTGGTACTAGAATCCATGAGAGCTGAGAAACAGAATTCATCAATAGACACAACACTCTACTGGCTGGACTGTCCAGTACAGGTAGAATCAACTTTACATACTCCGTTCACATTGATACCCAAGTACTGGCATTACCCTCTCCAGGAATGAGAGGCAACACAGTGGACGAAGGTGCTCTATAGGTTAATTAAAACAACAGATGACATACATTATATTAATAGTCATTCTTCCATAGTACTGGAGCCAGGTAAATAGGCCCAAATGCCAGACAGGACTGAAACAGAATTATGCACTGTATCACTACCCACAAACAAGTGTGAGAAAAAGTAAAGAAAGTCACTCTCTTCTTCTCCCCCCATCAGTGTTCCACAGTAAAACGTAATCACAGAACAGAAAAATACACACACTAAACAAAAGAAGTTTCCACCCTGAAGAAATATTTAATAATTTGTTTGTATGCAAGCATTATGTCTGCGGGGCTGAAAAAGGCCAGTGTCAGTTTGGATTATTGGAGGTATAAAATTATACCTGAGCTGGGGGGCCCAGGGATGGAGTAACGGAGGTACTGGATCAGGATTGAGGGGTCCCGTGTGTGTAGCAGAGAGCTGGGGGGCCCAGGGTTGGAGTAGCGGAGGTACTGGATCAGGATTGAGGGGCACTGGCAGAGGCGACCCAGGGCTAAAGTTGCAAGGGCTGCAGGTTGGGACTGAGGGGTGCTGGCTGTGCATGGAGAGGGGCTGCAGACTAGAGTGACGGGCACTGGCTGAGCTCTCAACCCCACTTACCCGTTGCCCCACAGGCAGCAGCCGTGAATATGTCAATGTGCCAGGGAGCACCGCGGAGGCCAACAGTAACGGTGAGTGGGGAGTCAAGGGGTTCCTGCCCACATCGGACTCCAGGGGGCGCCGTGTGCCTAACCCGCTCCCCTTCCTTTCCCTGAAGCCACGGCCAGTGACAAGGAGAGCAAGGATGATGGGCCGGACTACAGGAACCTCCACAATGGAGCAAAGGGTGCCAGGACTCCTGGATTTGGAGGGAGGGGAGTGGAGACTAGTGATTGGGAGCAGAGGGGGCTGGGAGCCAGGACTCCTGGGTTCCCTGGGAGGGAAGTGGGGGCTGTTCTCTACCTTTGATTCCCTCCTCAAGCCTCCCTGTCCTCCCCCTCCTTCTTCCCTTTCTGCTCAGGATCTTGCCTCCTTCTTCACCTCCAAGATAGACAAGATCCGCCTTGACATCGCTTCCCACTCCTCTCTTCCCACTCCCACCCCTCTCCCTCCTCCCCCTCCTTCTCTCATGTCCTCCTTCTCCCCTGCCTCCCTTAAGGAAATCTCCTCTCTGCTCTCCTCCTCCAACCCTTCCACTTGCCCCCTTGATCCCATTCCTTCCCGCCTCCTCACCTCCATTACTCC
>QEPC01000313.1:120248-138913 GCA_003113815.1 Sphenodon punctatus
ACAAGGTTCCCCAGGTGCAATAGTTCTAGTTAAACCTCAAGGACAACAATCAGATAATAATCTGTTACCTGGAGTGTACTCCTTTAGGGACAGAAATGTTAATAGACCTCAAGTGGTGGAAAGTGCCTTCCTACATAGGATGGACCCTCCAGTTTGACGCCAAAGCCAGGTGGACTCGAAGTGTAAATTACTATCATGGAATATAGCAGGTATAAAAAATAAAAATAAAGATGAAGATTTTAACCTTTTCATAAAGGATTTCCAGATCTTACTACTGCAAGAGACTTGGGCTGTTTCAGAGTTTGAATGCAAAGGTTTCAGGGTGTATAACATACTAGCGTGTGCTAATCATAGTAAGGGTAGAGCTAGTGGGGGGGTAGCTTTGTTAATTGCGGCTTCCTTGGAAACTGCGCCGGTATTGATTGATAAAATCCAGGCTTATTATGGACTATGGTATTGGAAAGCGGGGAGGAAAAAGGGATTCTTAATTGCAAATGTATATATCCCGCCAGGTTCATCACCATATTATGATACAACTATATGGGATTATATAACAGACAGTCTATTGAGGGCCATGGGGAAATATCCAAAAGCAGAGGTAATACTGGGCGGTGATTTCAACACACGAATAGGTAACACTCACCTGAGCATGAGGGGAACCAGCCCATGGGGCCAGGTTAAGATACTTAGTAACAGCCAAAGGAAATAAAAAGATACTGTGGTATGCCCAAGGTCACCGTTGATGTTGGAACTGATACAGGCGTTAGACTTGGAAATCTTAAATGGTATGTGGGGACAAGACTTACAAGGGCACTTTACATACGTATCTACTTTGGGGGCAAGTACAATTAATTACCTTCTGGTCTCAGTAAAGCTTATGAGGCAGATTAAGTTTTGCTGTGATTCCCTACTCCTTGTCTACACATTTTCCCTTGGGTTTGGTGTTTGAGTTTAAACAGGATGAGGACAGTTTAAATTGTAATCAAAACAATCCCTCCCAGACTACTTCCCAGGATTTAATAAAGAGGGCGAAAAAATGGACACCATATGTTGAGAAAGTAATAGGAAGTTTATTAATGCAGGAAGGGATCAAAATCTCGGGGGAGTTTAGTATTTCTAACCCTAAAAAGGCTATTCAGGAATTTGAAAATTTCATTGATCGGTTGCAGCCTGTTATAACCACTAAATGCCTCCCCAACCAGGGCCCGGTACAGAGTCCCTCATGGTTTGATCAGGAATGTGAAAAAATGCGTAGGTATTTAAGGAAGAAGGCAAAGAGATTTCACAAGTGCTCTACTATAGAAAATAGAGCACGGTATGTAGAAGAGAGAGCGAAGTATAGGCAGACTTTGTGCAGGAAAAAGAGGGCTTTTCTGGTAGCACAATGGAAAACTCTTAACGAAGCTGCACAAGGAAAAAACTTAAAGAAATTTTGGGCTTTGGTCAGGGATAGAGGAGTAGGTAATTATCAGCGGTCTGTAGGTCTTATTACAATGGCCCAATGGGAATTACATTTTGCAGAGCTTTATAGGAACCAGGAGGAGACATTCAAAATTATTGAAATTGAAATTGCCTCTTCGAATAAATTGCCCCAATGGGATCCAGTGAACCCAGAAGAGGTCAAAAAATTGATCTCACAATTAAAAACAGGTAAAGCCCCAGGATTGGACTTTATTTCAGCAGAGATATTAAAAGCGCAGGCAGAGAAATGGGTAAATCTTCTAGCCAGGGTATTTACGGATATTAATGAAACAGGACAAATACCTATAAATTGGCTTTTTAGCCTAGTAGTACCAATATATAAGAAGGGTGACCTCTCAGAACCCTCTAATTACAGGCCAATAAGCCTGCTATCATTGATAGGCAAACTATACACGAAGTATTTGATGGCAAGACTGCAGTTGGGGTTAGAGAGGGCAGACTATCTGGAACCAGAACAGGCTGGATTCCGGAAAGCCTCTTCAACAGTAGACCAGGTGCATGTGTTGGCACATTTAATTGAGAAATATACTGGGCCTGGTCCAGGAAGAAAGGAAAGTGGTCAGAAATTATATCTGTGTTTCGTAGATCTGCGTGCAGCGTTCGATTCTGTTAGTAGAGATAGGCTTTGGTATAAGTTGAAGGGTATTCCTTTGGACCCCAGGCTTATTTGGCTCATAATAAAATTACACAGTAAGAACATGCTAAAAATTAGGGTATCTAAGAACTTACCCCTTTCAAAGGCAATCCCAGTAAATAAGGGGGTACGACAGGGATGCATTTTGGCACCAAGTTTATTTAATATATATTTAAATGACGTCATCACATACATGCGCGAGGAGACTACTCATCCCCCTAAACTTGGCCAAAGAAAGATTACGATCCTACTATATGCGGATGATGCAGTCTTAATGTCAAGAACTAAAGTTGGATTTAGAAGAACGTTGGAAAGATTTAGCTGTTACTGTAAACAAGAAAGGCTGGAGGTGAACTATGCAAAAACCAAAGTAATGCTGGCGGAAAGATCATTGCATAGATGGCAGATGGATGGAGTGGAACTGGAACAGGTAAAAAATTTTAAGTATCTGGGAGTTCTCCTTGCGGCGGGGGGTAACTGGCGACATCATCTCAATTACAGCAAAAAACAAGCGAATAAGATCATAGACGGCTTTAAAATGTTCTATTATAAAAGGGGCGGGCAACAACTTGCCCCGGCCCTAAGACTATATTTGTCAAAAGTTATAGGACAACTAACATACGCAGCACCTATTTGGGGGCTAGATCTGTTAACTGAAATGGAGGCCCCTCAAAACAAATTTTTAAGATCCATCTTGGGTGCTCCGCTGGGTACACCAGCCCCCCTGTTGTGAGCAGAAACACTTGTTCCCTCTGTAAAGGCACGAGCATTAACTTGCATAATGAATTATTGGTTTAAAAAAGTAGTTTGGGACCAGGTCCTGGCACCACTTAGGAAAATCTTGAGTACGGATCACTACCAGTCAAAGTGGAGAAATAACATAGAGGAAGTAGTCCAGAGGTTAGGATTTTCTAAGGAATTTTTTTGGGATTTAGACCTTCGGACAGCAACGAAATTGGTAAAAAAAAAAGGATTATGGATCAGGAGTTCCAGGAAATAGAAGGTTTAATTCAGAACCAGAAGGTGACTTTGGGGTATGAATGGTTGATACCTGACAAATTGGCCGATTCTTACTTACTTAAATGGGACAATCCTCAACTTAAGCATGCATATCTATTATTTAGATTTCAATTATTTCCTTCAGCGGTCACTGAGGGGAGATACCAAGGTCTGGAACGATCTTTCAGATTCTGTCGAATGTGTACACTAAATCAGATGGAAGATTGGTATCATGTATTATTTCAGTGTCCATTATATAATACCCTGCGTAAAAGATATTTATGGTTATATACATCGAGAACATCTTACTTACCTCAGGAATTGGCCCTACAAAAATATTTAAATGTTAAGGACTCACGGTTATCTCGGGCTGTGGCAACTTTTTGTATGTATGCAATGCATCTGAAAAGTAAACAATTAAATAATTAAGTATAAAAAATTACTGGAAGGATCTAGTATCCATATACATTGTAAATTGATTAAGGATGGATATTTATAAATGGGAAATTGTTATGTAATATAAATGTATGAAGATGTCCACATTTACACTTATATTTATAATTACATTTGTAGTTATATTACATTCATTTTTCTCCTTCATCTTCATTTTATTTTTATTTTAATTTTATATTTATTTATTTATTTATTTATTTGTAGATAATTAAAGTGATTAAATCAATTGGATTATGTAGAGATATGTGTAAATAGGATTGTAAAGAACCTTTGGGTTATACACAATAAAGTTTAATTATTATTATTATCCCACAAGAAATTGCCTTAGAAGTCATTGAAGTAACCCTAAATTCTAGGAATTCAAATAACCCTGCAACTAATTTCTTGTTGCAATTTGCAGAATTGGTATTAACCAGAAGGTTTTTTTAGTTTAATGGACAGTTATATTTACAGATCAGTGACATCGCGATGGGGTGCACAGTAGCCCCTGAACCTTTATATGGGACAATTTGAACAGGAATACATTTATGATGGTGGAAACAATTTGTTTATCCACCACATCTTATTGTATAAGTGTTATATAGATGATTTATTTTTCTTATGAACTGGGAGTTCAGAGGAACTTGAGGATTTCCATGAATACCTGAATGGGTGCATTGAGAACATAAGGTTTGATCTCCAAAATGATTGTAACAAAATTCATTTTTTGGACATCAGTATAGAGCACAAGTCAGGTAGAATTGAGACCTGCACATATAGAAAGGACACCGACGTCAATTCCCTACTTCGTTTTGCCAGTAATCATCCAAGGCACCTTAAAGAAAACCTTCCTTACAGCCCTCTCATTAGAATCCGAAGGCATCTGTAAGCCATTTTAAAGTGGCTCACTACTCTGGCTAAGGGAATGTAGCTATCCAAAATATTTATTTATTTATTTATTTATTTAATTGATTTATATCCCGCCCCTCCTGCCATGCAGCCCGGGAGTTAGTCTATAGGATTCAAATTATTCCCCTACACCGGCTTCTAGGTGGTGGCTAGTAGGTGGTAAGTAGCTTTTCTAATCTTTAAAGAAAGAGCCTTTAATAACCAAGGCATGCACTGCAGAATATTGTCAAGAAGAATCAAATTCCAGTGGGCAGACAATTTTCAATGGGAGTGGTGAGGGAAGAAATAGATTACTTTACAGGAAATATAAAATAAGCAGATTAATCTGTTAGTAAACATACTATAAATTCTTTTTCACATTTAACACACATATACCCCAAATGGCACATGAAATGGCACAGCTGGAGTTCAGCTTTGTGGTGGTGGTGGGGGAGGAGGGCACTTGGCGGGGGGGTGTGTGTTAATAATTAAAAAACAGCATTGGATTGAATATAAGTTTTGAATTTTTCTTCTTACCCGGTTCTGGCTAGATCAGTTTTCCTAGTCCCTGGAAAGAGGCATGATTGAATTATTATTTATTATTATTATTATTATTATTATTAGCAAGCATTTATAGTGCCAGCAATGTACTTGGTGCTTTACAAAGCAATGGAATCAACACGGTCCCTGGCCTAGGGCTTACAATCTGAGACAAAGGAAGGGGAACAGAGGGAGAGACAAGGGGTGTGTGAGAAGATGTGAGGACCAGGTCTCAGGTGTATGTGCTTGGCTTGGATACTGATGGTTGGCTGGTCCATGAGTTTATTTATTTTATTTTTATATAAAGTGGGGGGAAGAGTGCGCAGAGCAGCCCAGCCCAACAGAGTTTTGCAGCTCAGAAAGGAATGAGGAAGGTGACTCAGAAATGAAAGAAAAAAGAAATCATTACATGGAAATGTGAGTGAGGTTTGGAGGGTGCAACATTTTTTTTCCTTCTCAGTTACACAAGATTATTATAGTAGTAGTAATCAATTTATTTGGCAAACTCACGGTTATAGCTATAATTAAAGGGGGGGGAAAAAAAACACAAGGCAACACAGTAGTACAATATAAAAAACAACAACACAAAACAAAAAGAGGAGAAACCAACTGTCCACAAATACATCCTTACAATCTCTGCTTCACGAAGTAAAGCTAGTCTAGGGGGACAAACTCCAAAAAGTGTTTATGCCTGACAGCAGTATCGATCAAAAAACTGATAGTAATTTGGGTCACTTCCTGTTTTTCATCTCGGAGCAAAATGTTTCTTGCGAAATCATCAGACCAACTTGGATGAAGGTTTAAAAAAGATTGAATATGTTCAACACGGGATTTATCATATAAGTGGCACCTAATCATTAGATGTTCAGTGTACCTCTTGCTGGTAGAAAGGACACAACCTCCGATGGATTGGGATTTTTCTACACCGACCATCCAGGAGGCATGTTGGTAAGGCATTAAAACATGCCGCCATAAAAAGCCATTTTCCCCTTGGCGAGTAATCAGATAACAGGTATTGAGCCATAGGGTGATTTCAGACATTACGTTTTCAGCATTCACCACAGTCAACCTCAGTCAAACGCGGGCAGTGGTGAAAGAGTCGTGCATGTCTGTTGGCCCGCATCCAGATGTTCACCAGAGTCAAACATGGGCCGGGGTGAACCTAACCACGCTTCGTGAGGTTGGGGCGGGAGGAGGTCCAGAAGTGTGGTGAATGCTCACCATGGCAGGGGTGAATGAAAAGTAACATCTAAAGGGAACCCTGGCTGCAGTGGAAGGAAATGAACACAGGCCGTGGTGATGGCACGCAGCGTCGCTGCTAGGCAACCGACAACAAGTAGCACACGGAGGGAGATTTAAAGGGCAGGCAGCAGTAGGGGAATGTGGCGGAGCAGGCGATGGAGAGGAGGGTGGAGGAAACAGAGCGGAGGATGGAACGAGAGGGTGAGGAGGAGGTGCAGCAGCAGCAGCAGCAGGAGGGGGAACCCAGCCCAGCGGGGGACACCCTGCAGCACACGGGGCCACCCCGGAAGAAGGTAGGAGATGCAGCCGGGTGCGGGTGGGTCAGAGCAGGGGAGAGGAAGGGCATGGGAGGGTGTGAGGGAGGGACCACAGCCGCCAGGAGCCCGCCCAGCAGCCCCCATTTGTCCCCCAAACAGACCAGCAAGAGAGCACGTGCCCCAGAGGAAGCTGAGGCCGGAGGGAGCCAGGGCCAGGCAGTGGCAGCCGCAGAGGAGGAAGAGCCAGCAGAGGGGCTGACACCCAGGCGGTGGTACCAAAGGGGGGGTCAGTGGGGGCTCCAGGAGACCCATGACCTCATTGCCATCTGGGCGACACCAGAGATGCAGGGCGAGCTGGCAGTCAACACCAGGAATGAACAGATGTTCGCCCAGATAGCCATGGAGATGGGGAGGTCGGATATGACAGAACGCCCACACAGTGCCGGACAAAAATAAAGGAACTGAAAATGGGCTTCAAGATCATAGTGGATAACAACCGGCGCTTTGGGCAGGCGACATGGGCCTCTCCCTACATGGAAGCGCTGAGCCGGGTGCTGCACCGCAAGGGCTCCATAGTGGCCCAGCGCCCCGTAGGAGGGGGCGCCCGGTAGGAGCGGCCCGTGGAGGAGGAGCCCCCCCCTTGCAGCTGGAGATCCCTGAACAAGCCCCGGCACAAGGCACCGACACCATGGGGGAGATGCCAGGGACCTCGGGCACACGTGGCCGACGCACCCCCAGGCCTACCTCCAGCGAGGGCACACACGCCCCAGCAGACTCTGAGGAGGGGGAGGAGGAGACCATCACCCTGAACCTCACGGCCTGCCGACCTGGTGACCAGGCAGACAGCAGCCCCAGTGACTGCTCAGCCTCAGAGGGAACGGACCCAGGGAGCAGGTAAGGGTAGGGCACACGCACGGACCCCAAGGGGAGGGGGGGCCAAGGCGGTGGAAGGGGATGGGAGCCATCCATCCCCCACAGCTCCAAAGGCAGGGAGGGGGCATGGGCAGAGGGAGTGGCACAGGAGGTGGGTGGTGCCCATCCCAGGGGGGGAGGAGCATGCAGAGCACGGAGACGGGAGGGGGGCTGGGAAACAGCACCCCACATGATGAACCGACCCCTCTATATCGCTCCACAGAGCCACATCGAGCATGGGAGGGCCGTGGCCAGGGGTCGCCAGTCCCACCGGCCCAGAGGATGCAGGAGCACCAAGCGCAGGCGCGCAGGCACAGGAAGGACCTCGTGCAGGAGCTGGTGGCAACCAGCACGCACCAGATGGAGGAGATGCTGGCAGCTGTCAACCGGCTAGAGGAGGGGACAACGAGGGCACTGCAACAGGTGGAGGGGAGGGACCAGGCGCTGGTGGCAGAGATGAGGAAGGACCGGTGGCTGCTGAGGCGGGACATAAACCAGCAACTGGAGGCACTCCAGGACCACTTGGACCGGCAGGACTGCCAGGCCATGGAACTCGGGCAGAAGCTGGACCGCTCGCTCGGCAGGGCACATCCCTCCTCCTGTAGGAAGGGGCCCTGAGTGCCTTCATAATGGCAGCAGCCCCACCGGGTGCCATGCCAGCGCCCGGACACATGCCCCCTCCACCCCCACCGCCGCACCACAGGCCCTGCCAGTGCTGCAACCCCCGCCACCCCAACAGCATCAGGGACCATGGATCTGGGGACCCGTTCCCCCACATCTGCAGAGGCAGCAGCCAGTCCGCCAGGCCCTGACACAGCAGCAGGCAGCGCAGGGGGGGAGGGGCAGGGGCCCCCCAGGGGTGTTGGACAGGTGGTAGGGGCAGGCCTCCCGACCCAGGTGGCTGACAGCACCTCCTCCTCCATCTCGGACGAGGGGGGGTCGGTAGCCTCGGTCATCCCGGTTGCCCGGGGGAGGAGCCGGCCAAGGGGCACCAGGGGAAGGGGGAGGGGCAGGGAAGTATAGGGGATGGGGAAGGGAGGGGGCACCCGGCACCACCGAGGGGGGTGGGAGGGGGGATGGGCACAAGGGCACACAGGTGTAACAGGATAATGGTCGGGAATGGGGGAGTACAATAAAATGTCGTTGGCACACCTCAATCTGTCCGCGTGGTTTATTTCATGCAGGTACAGGGCTACAGCAGCATCAGTGTGACTGCGGTCACGGTTGGGAGGGTCCGGTTGGCAGGGGCCTCAGGGATGGGCAAGGCGCTCAATGTGACAAGCCAGCGCTGCCCTGATGCGCTTGGCATAGCGGTACTCACGGGGTTTGGGCACATCCGCATACAGCGGTACCAGGCTAGGCAGGTGGCGGGAGGGGGGGTTCTCTAGAGCAGCCCCGTCTGACTCACATATGTTGTGGAGGACACAGCAGGCTCCAATGACAAAGGAGGAGGTCTCCACCGTATACTCCAGCCGTCCGGCTGGCTAGACATCGCCAACGCTGCTTGAGGGCACCGAAGGACCTCTCGACCATGGTGCGAGCTGTGCTGAGGCGGGTGTTGTACCGCTGCTGAGCTGGGATGATGGGCACTGGGAATGCCTTCATCAGCCATCGCTTCAGATGATATGCCGGGTCGCCAATTATGCATGGATTGGAGGCATCATCACCCCCTCTATCCGGGTCATTCGCATGTCCGCGAAGTCCCCCCTGTGCATGCGGACAAACAGCGAGGAGATGGTGAGGATGCGTGTGTCGTGACTGCGGCTCGAGTGCCCGGTGAATATGTCCATGAAGTGCCCCCGATGGTCCACCAGGCCCTGGAGCTGCAGCGAGTGGTACCCGTGCCGGTTTATGTACTTGGCCGCATCATCATGTGGGGGCCGCAGGATCGCTATATGGGTGCCATCGATCACCCCCAGGCAATTGGGGAAGCCCAGGTCCCGGAAACCAGCAATGACAGTGTCCTAATCAACCAGCTGGATAACGCGCTCCATGCACACCCCCTCCACTGCCTCACAGAAGTCCCACACCAAGCACGCCACAGTAGTGAGCCCACCCCAAAGTGCTGGGCAACTGGCCGCACCCTCTGCCACCACTGATGAGCCCTCGGCATGGCCCACGTGCGCCTCTGGATGGGCATGGCAAGCTGGTGCTGTCTCTCTCATTCTCTTTCTCTCTCTCTCTCCTCCTGTTTCATTTTCTCCAGTCTGAGCTCATGTGCCATTCTCAGTCTGGCCATCTCGAGTTCAGGGTTTGAGCCTCCTCCCTCTGGTTGCCGGTCAGTTGGAAGGGGGTTTTGGGGCACTTTGGCAGCGCATCTCCATCTCCTGGTTGCTGGTCAGATGGAGAGGGGTTTGGAGGGGGATTTGCTGACCCCGCTCCGTTCCCATCCGTTCCATTCGTGCTCATTTCAAATTCTTGTATCAGCTGTTTCAGTTGTTGTTTAGTTTTCCCTTCTGCTTCGAGACCTCTCTTTTGGGCTTCCCTGCTCAGCTCTGACCTTCTCAGGTGGTGAAAGTGCTTTGGGAGCCCTATTTTATCACTGTCCCTGACCCGAAATTAAAACTAAAACAACAAACTCAGCGCATTCTGCTCAAGAATCTGCTTATTTTCTCTCTCAGAACTGATTTCCCGACTCCTGGGGCTTTCAGACTCTGCAGGTATGGGATTTACTCCCCTCAGAGGTGTCCAGTCACCTGGCAGTGCTCCTCTACTTTCTATACATTGGTCCACAAGCTGAGCATGACCCTACTCATTGGGGCACCACTGTCACAGGTTGGAGGATCCTCACTCCCACTTTACTGGGTTTGAGTGACTCAGTTTCCCTCGCGCACAGCCCACTTGAACCAGTTTTTCTCTCTGGCCAGTTCAAGCCTGCCACAGGGACAATCCCTTTGTCACCCAAGGGCCCTATCCTTCCCGTTTACAGACTCTTTAATCTCTGGGTTCGCAAGAGCTTGAGAACTCTTGTTTCTCTCTTGTGTTCCAATGTTAGACACAGACACTTCTTCATAAAGATAAGAAGTAAGTTTATTGATTACATAAGCAAGATAGTTGATACAGAGTGGTTACTAGAAATCAAAGGTAAATATAACGCATTCCTGATCTATACTGGTTGAGTTCCTAAATAAGGATTTTACCCTACAAAGGTCCATAAGCTTCTTGTTCCTCTCAGTCCTTTGACGTAAGCGACTGGGCACTGGACTCTTAGTTAGTAGTAAGCAAAATCATCTCTCTCTCAGTTCATGGTCTCCAGCCTGACTTGCTGGCAGGCTTTCATATGCAGATGTAAACTGCTCAAGATTGCTCAGGGAGAGAGCTCTGGGCCAGTGATAGTGAAACTGGCTTAATGGTCCTTGCTTAAATATCTTGCATGGTCCCTTTGTCTCGGGTTTCCAGCCTTGGAGAAAATGTGTGGCCTGTCACGTAGTCAACCCAGGCAAACATGAAGGTCCATTTACATCTCCACAGGGTTCCGTCTGGCAAGTGTTGCGAACACACATCTTTTTAACTGTCCCTACTTCCTGGAGTTTTCTTGTGTCACAGTTTTCAATTGTAACGTTACATACATGTTGCATGTTTCACTTTACATAGTCTACATGTAGGCAGTATCACACGTGTGTGACTCTATGTTCCTCCGTGACAGCCTCCCCCTCCTCCCCAGGTTCCCCAAACAGGCTAAAAATCTCATATTTCGAGTCTAAGATGACTCGATGATGCGTGCATGTGCACTTACCCCGGCCCTCAGTTCCAGCGTTGCAATAAAAAAGAAGGAGCCTGTCCCCCCCCCCCCGTCGTGTCTTTTATTTGATACAAAAACCAATCAGAAATGTCTCATCCTGTCAACATTGCTTTTGATGTGTCCCCCCTTCCCCTGCACACACTTTGTGAAATCTTCTTACCTGAGGCAAGCCTTTAAAATGAGAGGGGCCAGTTCTCCCCAAGCTCGAGAGCAGGAGCTTTAACGAGAGAGGATTAAGCCCGTCGGGAATGTGCCTGAAACTCGTCTCTCGCATCTCGCCCTCGTTCAAGGTGAGAGATCAGAAATCGCCGAGAAATGGGATTGCTGTGAGGTTGAATTACAGATCTAATTCACCGGGCATTTAGGGCATTCCAGGGATCTGGGTGGCTCTGCTATAACAAGACTTTTAGGATGAGGACCTCTATGAACCCAAGCATGAGGTGGAAACTCCATGTCGGGGAATTATGGTGGGAATGTACGTTCCCATCTGGGACATTAGCAAGGGCAGATAGTGGGCATGTCCTCACAAAGGGGACATGTGACAAAACTGAAAATGAGCGTGTGGAGGTAGAAAGGCCTGGGGCAGGTAATTTGACTTGCTGGGATTTTAATGAGAGGGGCAAGTGTTTTCACCAGCAGTGCAAGTTTCGGCATGATTGCACATCCTGCCTTGGGCGCCATTCCGCCTTGCAATGCCCCAGGAACAAATAAGGAAAATCCAAGGGTAAGGGTATTGGGCCCACTTATGGGAAGTCAACCCCAGGGTCAGTGGCACCTCAGGGTAAGGCCCCAACACTAATTAAGTTAGAAGTCCTACAAGATTGGTTATCAGGTTACCCTAAGTCACAGGAAGGGGGTTATTTGATGTTAGGATTCAGGGAATGTTTTAGGATTCTGTTTGAGGGAGTTCGTGTTTCGTTGTGGTCACCTAATGTATTGTCCCTAAAGGGTTTAGAACATGTTGCAAGAGCTAAGATCTCTAAGGAGGCACTGGAGAGCACGATGACTGGCCATTTCACCGACCCACCATTGGAGCACTTCAGAGTTTCTCCTTTGTGCATCGTTCCAAAGAAAGCACCTGGGGAGTTTTGAATGATTCATCATTTGTCTTACTCTAGGGATGGGTCAGTGAATGATGCCAGTGACCCTGTGCTTTGTTCGGTCCGCTATTCCTCTATTCAGCAGTGCACATGGTCAGGAGTTGTGGCCGTGGAGCGTTGTTGGCTAAATGTGATATAAAATCGTCTTTTTGGCTCCTGCCAGTGCATCCGGAGGATTTTGATTTGTTAGGTTTTAAGTTTGAGGGATGTTATTACTATGATAAGATAGATAATAAACTTTAATGTTTAGCTAGTGCCATAATATAACATAACATAGGATACATATACATATAAAGCACAACATAAATAAACAAGGATATAAGTAAAAAAAATATATTAAAAAGAAGGGAGGGGCTCCTACTATGATAAGGCCATGCCAATGGGCTGTTCCATTTCTTGCATGGCATTTGAGACCTTTAGTAGCATGATGGAATGGGTGGTCTGTGGCAGGGTAAGAGAGGCATATATTTCTCATTATTTAAACAATTTTTTGTTTGCGGGTCGCTCAGGCACATGGGACGGTGCACACTTTCTTGAGTCTTTTTAAAAAATAGCCGACGAGCTTGAGGTTCCCTTAGCTGAGGAAAAGACAGAGGGTCCAGTGCATGTTCTGACTTATTTGGGCACTGAACTTGATCCAGTTCTTGGTTGTTCTAGGTTACCAGTCAGTAAACTTAGGCCATTGAAGGCTGAAGTGGTGCGGGTAATGCGACGGAGGAAGATTAATTTGAGGGAGCTTCAATCTTTGCTGAGGTCCCTCAACTTTGCTTGCAGGGTTATAACTTATTGCCCCTGGCAGGGCATTTTTGGCCAGACTGTACAGAGCATCAGCTGGGATGAAAGTCCTGCGTCACTGGGTGCGGATCAATAATGAAATGTGGAAGGATCTTTCAACGTGGCTCGAATTTCTTGTTATTTTCAATTAGGTATCATTCTGGCGGGCAGATATGCAGTTGAGATCAGATTTCCAAGTTTAATCGGATGCTACAGGCCGTTTGGGGTGTTCTTCAATAGAGCATGGTGCACTGAGTGGTGGCCCTCGGAATGGGGACCTGGTCTGATGAGAGACTTGACATTTTTAGAACTGTTCCCCTTGCTGGTAACAATGTCAATTTGGAGCAAGGAATTCCAAAACAAGAGAATCTGCTTTTTGTGTGACAATCTGGCGGCTGTTTACATTGTCAAATCTCTGTCATCTAAATCCATGTGGGTCATGTGGCTGGTACGGGCTTTCATTTTGTGCTTCTTGAGTTTTAATATTTTGTTTCAGGTCAAACATGTCCCCGGGGTAGATAATTCCATTGCTGATGCTCTCTCTTGATTTCAGACTGTCCGTTTCAGATAGTTGGCTCCAGAGGTGGACTTGATCCCGGTACGGATTCCAGCTCAACTGTGCAATCTTCGACTAGAATAATTGACAGGGCAGTGAGGAGTTCTCTTGCTCCTTCCACGCGGGCCTGTTATGACTCTTGGTTGGAAAGTTCAACGAGTTCAGAAGTTTTTTGGGTGTTCACAGTTCTTCGCCTCCTTCAGAGGAGCAGGTGTTGAGATATGCAGTTTTTCTTCACAGAGAGTGTTTGAGTCCTAGGACCATAGCTGGAAGGCTGGTGGCTGTTTCCTTCCATTCCAAGCTACGTAATTTTAGGGATCCTTGTTTAGGGTTTCATTTAAGGAGGGCTTTGGAGGGTTAGTGTAAGGAGCGGGGATGGAGGGTTGATTCCTGCCAACCCTTGTCAATTAAAGTGCTGTTCCAGTTACTGTCGTCTCTGCATCTAGTATGTTACAACAGCAGCGAGATTTTGTTATTTCGCGCTGCGTTTTTAGTTGCCTTTTGGGGGGCATTGAGAGTGGGGAAGCTGGTTATGTCATCCAAGTGGGGAGTGTTGGGCCATGCGGTCAGGGCATCTGATGCAAATATTGAACCTGGTTATCTCTTTCTTTTCTTAAGGCATTCAAAGACTGATCAGTGGGGAATGGGAGAAAAGATATGTTTGCATTCGCTCGCCTCCTGATCAGGCATTGTGTCTAGTTGACGCAGTGCAGAGGTTCATGGGAGTTCGTCTTGATGGGCCTACCCCTTTGTTTGTCCACTCAAATGGTTCCCCGCTTACGAGATATCAGTTTTTTGTGGTTTTCAGGAAATTATTGGCAATAGTCGGATTGTGTCCCAGCTAATTTGGGGCACATTCCTTTAAAATTGGAGCCGCGACTACGGCTTCTCTGGCTGGTTATTCCGGGTCAGACGTCCAAGCCATTGGCTGTTGGAATTCTCAAACATATAGGTGTTATGTCAGGCCTTTGGGCTATTTGGTCTAGTTACTTTTGTACAGTTGTATTTTGTAATATTTACTCGTATGTTGCTAACTATGGGTGATTTCAGATGTTACGCGATCATGGTCAACCATGGACAATCCCCTATGGTGGCGGATGGTCACGTAACATGTGTTTGCTCGCCGCCAGATGTTCACCACGGTGAACCACCGGCAGTGAGCAAATTAACCACGCTTTCGAGGATGATCCAGGCACCATCTCCGAAAGCGTGGTTAATTGAACCACGGCCCAAAATCGGAGGCTGGTAACGTCTGTTACCGCCGCCAATTCCGGGCCATGGTCCAGACTCCAGGACGGAATCAGGCGCAACCGCTGGATTGAATGCTGTGCCCGCCCATCTCCCAGAGGGAGGATGGCCTGGGGAGCATGAGGGGGCGGGGCTGTGCAGCCGCATGTTGCACTGCGCAGTCCCGCCCCCTCCCCAGATTCCCCGCCAGAATCAGCTGGCTCATCTGTTGACGGGCCATTTTGATTCCGGTGTGGAATCAGAAGGTGATTCTGTGATGGGGCCAATAGGCGCCCCGTCACATCTGAAATCACCCTATGTGTTTTTTTGTTTGTTTCAACAGGTCGGGGCCCTAATCCCCGGCACAAGCACGTGTGGATAATCGGGCATAGTTTCATTTTTGGGGTTACTTTCAAGTGTGCCAGCAGTGTCGTGCTCTGAATTTGGGGCTACAGCATTGGCTGGACATTATGTGGTTTGGTTTTAGGGGTATGAAATGGAGCCAATTCCTCCCATGGATCAAGCCTAAGCTGAGTGGACTGTTTCCAGATGTTTTGGTTTTCCATTTGGGAGGTAAATATGCTGCCTAGAATACTATGGGTAAATATGGGTAAATATTTACTGTGGGTAAATATGCTGCCTAGAATACTATGAACGGGGGTGCATTACCCCAATAAAGTAGACAGGACTCACAAGAAAGTTAATAATTCTGTTGCAAAATGGATCAGAGCAATGGGAGGAAATGTCATTAATCACCCTGAGATTAGTTTTAGGGATGGTTCATTGTTTAGGTAAGATGGAGTGCATTTGTCTTGGAAGGGTAACTTGTTGTACCTAAATGGGATTGTTTCAGGTCCCATTGCTTGGCTTGGTATCCACTTGGGGGTTGGGGTGCCATCAGGCTTATCCCATTCCCTGTGGCAATTGGGTATAGTGCTCAGCTGTTAATTTCACCCAGTCCAGTTAGCTAAACTGAATGTCACCACATTTTGGTGAGGTTTGGGGTTGCACACAGGGATTATGCAGTCTTGTGTGGATATCCTGGGGGAGCGGGTGTGAGGGGTGGGAGGGGATGCATATCCACTCCTCGCCTAGCCTGGGCAGCTTGGCAGGCTGTGCATGTGCTTTCTTCCTCCATCTTTTTTACCTTTTGTGAAAATTGGGTGTGGAGGTCTGATTCAACTCTGCCTCTGCTGGACTGGGAGGGGAACAGGTTTTCGGTTCCCAAGTGGTCTTGCTAGGAGCTTACTTTGTTATGCACTGTACCTTTTATATTCTGTTGCAGACTGGATAACTGTTGGTTTTGTTAGTAAAGGGTGGCTGCCAATTTTTGGCCAAAAATTTAATGACTGAGTTTTGTGGGGACTGGTGGGAGGCAATGACACACGCATAAAATTATAAATGTGTTGACAACTTTTGTGGTTAAGATAGTGGAGAATTAAAGTTGTTGCCTCTACCCATGAAATATCCTGTTTTTGAGCTACTTCTTGCAACCCAATTGTGCAACGGGAATATTTCATCAGCTGTGTGCCTCTGCTTTCCTAAATGTGAACATATTTTACTGAAATTTAATTAACAAGTTTAAAAGTTCAGCAGGAGAGAAGTTATCAGAAAGCCAAATATGTCCAGGCCTATATGTCCAGACTATAGCCAATAGGTTAAATGTATCTCACACATGTCAAGCTTGAGGGTAACACTGTTTAGAGGAGAGCATTCACAAATCCTGCCAGCCCATGCCAAGGTGTCAGGAAGCAACAGTAGCAGCATCAGCACCTGCTCCCTAGGGGGTGACACCGACACTGAAATTTCAGCAAGTTTTCATTTTCAACAGAACTGGGCAGTTTGATCTCTCTGATCGTAATTCCATCTGGTCCAAATTCTGATCAGAATTCCAACATTTGTGCATGTGCAAAAAATCCATTTTTACAACAAACTCCAACAGTAGTGGCTACTTGTGCGTCCACAGAGTGGCCGGTGGCCATTTTGTCCACGCACAAATTGTTAACTGGAATTCTGACTGGAAGTTTATTCTGAATGGCTTTATCTCTTTCCCAGCAGCTCCATCCTCAGGTTAGGAGATGTTTTACTATGGCTAGGATGAATGTGTTTCCCTCCCCAATGACGGTGGGGCGTTTTCAGGGGGTCCCTCCGTCTCTATGTTTATGTAATTGTTCTTTAAGGACACTGGGCTCTTTAGACCACCTTTTATTTTTCTGTGAACTTTTGAGGCCCACCCGCGACAGATGGTTGGCCATGTGGCTTGAGAAAAGGGAATTAAAATCCCCTACGACCTTATTACTAGTCTGTTTGGAAGGGTGTAATCCAACTTTAACAAAAAATGTGGCTACCTTTTTGCTTGAAATTCTTAAGGATGGGAGGGCTGAAAATGTGGCCGTTTAAGTGTGTTATGAGGCCTCCTGATCCCGGGGATATATATGTTTTAAGTCTTAAGTTTTGAGTTAGTTAATCATATTTTATTGTTGGTTTTTAAATTCTTTTGATCCATTTCATTTGATAGTCTATATATATGCTATGACTCTGTTCAACATTAAAAAATATTTACTTACTTACTTATTCTGAATGGAATTCCAGTCGAAAAACCGACAGCCATTCTGAGTTTGGAGAACTTCTCCACAAAATTAAAACTCTGTAGGAGCAGCTTGTCTATGGGGCAGAATATTCTAGTGGGGCTAACAAACCCACCTCAGTGGGTGAACTGCTACTGGTCATGACACAATAGCCTCTTCGGAACACCTTGGCACAAAGCCCACAATTTATTCCTGTAAGGCGGGTGTGTGTGTTAGGCGTGAGTAAGCAGCTGGTGAGTGTGGGGCGGGGCTTCTCAGAAATCCTATAGAAGAGCAGCTGCAAAGGAGCTGTCAATGACACTTGGTGAGCCATGGGGCCAGGAGCAGTGCTGGTGAGCATTGCCTCTCTGTGCACTGGTCTGGCATGGTCTAAAATGGTCACCGATTTCACCTCTTGCAATGATTATTTTTACCAACGTGCTGAGCCTCAATGGTTTCAAGATGCTGATAGCATCAAAATTTGCCAAGTGTACGAATACGGCAACCATTTTTTTGCCACCCTCTACAACAAGGTCAGTCGGATCCCTGTGTGGTCAGCGTACAAATTGGATGAAGATGGTGAGGAAAAAGTCTTGAGATCACCAAAGTGGTATGTGGAACCCCAGGTGAGTGACTCTTCTGACCATTCTGAAACTGTGCTGTGTGGTAACTCTGAGCTCAGCTACTGATCCGGACTCTCTTCTGTGTGTGCAGCTATGGGAACTGCTTCATCTCTTCAGTCTTGTCTACAGCTGAATGAGAAAAAAAATTATTTCTCATGAGAAAACTTGCAATTATGAGAACCAGGGCCAAGATCTCACAAGATCCCGGTCCCAGAGTGAGTTCTCAGGCTAGAAAATAAAATAATGAAAATAAAAAATTGATAATGCTCTCGCTAAGATCACCAACGATCTTCTTGTGGCTAAATCTAAACGTCTCTATTCCATTCTTGTCCTCCTTGATCTCTCTGCTGCCTTCGATACGGTCGACCACTCACTCTTGCTGGATTCACTTCACTTCCTTGGCTTCCGTGGCTCCGTCCTCGACTGGTTCTCCTCCTACCTCTCTGACCGCTCCTTCAATGTGTCTCTTGCCAACGCCACCTCCTCCTCCCTTCCCCTCTCTGTTGGTGTTCCCCAAGGCTCTGTCCTTGGCCCTCTCCTCTTCTCTATCTATCTCCTCTTCTCTATCTATACCCTGTCCCTAGGCAAACTCATTGCCTCCCTCATCCTTCCTCTCCTTCTTCCCTGGCGATCCTCATCGATATTTATTTATTTTTATTTATTTTATTTTTATTTTATAGATTTTTATCC
>QEPC01000313.1:139013-176605 GCA_003113815.1 Sphenodon punctatus
TACCTTCAAATCCCTCCTCAAGACCCACCTCTTCCACTCTGCCCTCCCCGACTTCTTGCTCCCCTCACCTAACTCCTGCTGATCCCCTCCATCCAGTACAATCTGTTACCTGAGGTCTGTGTACTCATATCCTCACCACATGGACCAGCCAGCCATCATTCTCGATGTAACCAAGCCAAGCGCGCGCACCTGAGACCTTGCATCTTCGTGAATGTTAGACCCCTTGTCTCTCCCTCTGTTCCCCTTCCTTCATCGCCCCCACCCCCATCTCTCAGATTGTAAACCCTACGACAGGGACCGTGTCTATTCAATTACTTTGTAAAGTGCCAGGTACATTGCTGGCACTACATAAATGCTTGTTAATAATAATAATAATAATAATTAATAATAAAAAAGCACTGTGCATGCTCAAAACGGCCCCCAGACTGTTTTGCACCTGCACAATGGCCGCCTTCCTTAGCCAAAATGGCTGCAATAGCATTGCCACTGTTTTGGTTAAGGTTGGAGGAAATTTTGCACATGTACAAAACCGTCCGGCAGCCATTTTGTGCATGTGCAATGATTTTTTAATTATTATTTTAAATTTTGTTTTCTCATTGAGAACTCGGTGAGACAGTCTTGGTTCTCAGTTTTTTCTAGACGAACCAAGAACCGGGATTTCAATGAGATTTCTCGCTTTTGCGAGTTCTTGTATCAGTCCTAGTCTTGTCTCCTTTGAGGGTCAGCTCCTAACCCTTGTTCTGTCTTTGTGAAACCTACAGGCAGTCTCCCCTGTTGGTTCCAAGAGTTAGTAGCCAGACACAGCACCGATGGTACTATATAGCAGGAGAAAAGCTTGGTATATGTGTCAGGGGAGGAGGGGAGAAGGAACCTACACTAGCAGGAGAAGGGGGATGAGGGAACCTATAACTGGAGGGGGGTAACCATAGGAAGGGCCCAGGGAACCCAGATTGGAGATATATTAGGAAGGAAAAACCTCTCAGCCGGTCTCTTGGGTGTTTTGAGACAGCTCTTGTCTTAACAGCGGGGGAACCCAGCCTCAGAGTGCACGGCTCATCATTGAGGTTACAGAAAGGAAAGTGAAAAGGGTCCCAGAGGGGAAGGGACAGAGAGGTTCCAAGATCAAGAGAGAGGATACAGGCCAGGGAGAAACGAGTTAAAGATAGCACGAGGGAAAAACAAGGAAACACCCACTACAGAGAGGTGAGGCAAGGCAAGACACAGCTAAGGGAGGGCAAGACCCAACATAACTAAGAGGAACACCAAATATGGGAAACACAAGGTCACGGGGAATGCAATGGGGCAGGGCTATGGGAAACATAAGGCCACGGGGAACGCAAATGGGGCAGGGCTATGGGGGAGCACAGGGCAATGGGGCACAGAGCTCCAAGGGAGCACAGAGGCAATGGGGAACCGAGCTCTGGGGGAGCACAGAGGCAACAAGGAACCGAGCTCCGGGGGAGCACAGAGGCAACAGGGAACCGAGCTCCGGGGGAGCACAGAGGCAACAGGGAACCGAGCTCCGGGGGAGCACAGAGGCAACAGGGAACCGAGCTCCGGGGGAGCACAGAGGCAACAGGGAACCGAGCTCTGGGGGAGCACAGAGGCAACAGGGAACCGAGCTCCGGGGGAGCACAGAGACAACGGGGAACCGAACAATGGGGGGGAACACCGAGCAATGGGGAACAGAGCTACAGGAAAGCACAGAGCAATGGGGAACAAAGCTCCAGGGGAGTACAAGCAATGGGGAGAACGCAGAGCACAACAGGGAGGGCAAGACTAACTAGACACTCGAACAGTCAACACAAAAGGAAAAAGGTGCAGGTCCAAGATTCACACATATACACAGGAACTCACAAGCACACTGGGAAAGGGAGACCCACTGACACAAGCAGGAAAAGGTAGGGTGCACAAGACATCACACAGGGACTTGCACACAAGGGGTAAGAACAGTTGCTCCCACAGCTTCCCGCGGCCACTCCATGGCATAAATACTCCTTTTGGCCAATCAGGAAGCTGGGAGGCAGGACTAGGGAAACAGGGCACAACTGGGGATGGGTGTGGCCACACAGGGGGCAGAGCCACAGGGGAGGACACAGGGAAAGAGGACTAAGAGCTAATTCAGATGTGCGTTTAAATCGCACAGCAGCGGCATCATGCAATTTAAAGCACCGCGCACTTCCGGGTTGGTGCGAATGCACCGAGTGCGCACATTTCAGCTGCTCCGAGCAGCTTTTAAAACCGCACTCCAACAGTTCGCGTTACGCTGAACTGGTGCATTCACACCAACCCGGAAGTGCGCTGTGCTTTAAATCGCACGATGCCGCCGCCGCTGCTGTGCAATTTAAATGCACATCTGAATGCGCCCTAAGCCACTATAAGCAACTAAGATAGCACCAGCCCTTAAGGCGGTGCTTTCCAACCCTCCAGGGCTGGGGTTTCAAGACCCATCCCTGTCCACATGCTACATAGCAAGGAAGAGCCTCCCCCTTGAACTTGCTGCCCTAGGCACCCTCCTCCCATCCAGCTTCAGAGCTTGGCAGTGGGGCTGGGGCCTTCTAGGAAAGCAACTCCAAGGGGGGCATTCTCCCTTCCTCCCCCAATCCAGCCACCACCACCAGGCTCCATGGCTGAATCGAGGTGAGGCAGGTGGCAGCTGCCTGGAGGCAACAAAACTGCACTTTCACTGCCCCTGACCAGACATGGGGGGGGGGAGGACGGGGGACTGGTTCATTTGCTGAAGAAGACTTTAATATACCATGAGAAGTCAGCAGCTCTGAAGGCTTTCACATCATCAATCAATCAATGAATCATCATCATCAGATTATTGGCAACAGCAACATGCCTGACCCTGAACAGCCAGGATTAGAGACAGGTTCTTGTCCCAAGGGGCTTACAATCTTGTATGGACACAGGAGGGGAAGACAGGAATGTATTCATGAAGCTGTAAAGTTGGAGATGGATGCACTTCATTTAGGGTAGTTTCAGACGTTACGATACCACAGTCAACCACAGTGAACCCCTTGTGGTGGCCACTGTAGCGTAATGTCTGTCAGCACCCAAAGAGATTCCTGCCAGATTTTCACCCCAGTGAACCCCCAGCGGGAATCTCTTTGACCATGCTTTCGGACCTCCGGCCGCCTGGAGGTCCAAAAGCGTGGTTAGATTGGCCACGATCCGGGATCGGCAGAAAGTAACGTCTGTTACCGTCCGCCAATACCGAATCGTGACCCCGACCATGGGACAGGATCGGGCGTGGTGGCCAGATTGACCGCTGCTCCCACCCATCTCCCAGAGGGTGGGCAGCTGGGGGAGCGTGGGGGCGGGGCTGTGTGGCCACACGTCACGCTGGGCAGCCCCTCCCCCTCCCCAATCCCCTGTAGGAATCAGGCTGGTACGTCTAAAGGACGGCTGGACTGATTCCTTACCGGGATCTGAAACATGGCAAATTAACGTGTGAAATTACCGTTAGTTATGGGGTGGAGGGGGATCTTGAAGAATAAGGCAGTGAGAACTAGGGGAAACCTTATGGTAAAGGTAGGCTTGCAGGAGGGATTTGAAGGATGGGAGGGAGTCGTCCAGGGAAGGAGTTCCAGGCATAGAGGGAAGCCTAGGAGAAGGGGAGAAAACAGTTTAGGCAGGGGTGGTGAACATTTCTCCCAGGGGCAAGTTTGAAAATTAGTACACGTTCCGGGGATAGGGGTGTTTAATAGGGGTGTGCAATTCATTTTCATTTTTAAAATTACTAAAACAGATGAAGTCCTGTTCATTTTAATAAATAAATTATGAAAACGATAGACAAGGGTAACGAAAATGGATGAAAATGAAGAAAAAGGTGTCCGTTTTTGCTACAAACAAACAAACGTCCCCTGTGCGTGTGCAAAATGACCACCATGGCCATTTTGCACATGCTGCAAATGGCTCCTGGCGCCATTTTAGGAAAGGGCTGACCATTTAGCCCACTGCGCAGGGATTTTAAATTTAAAAAAATATATTTTTGAATACAAATAAATGAAGAAAGCTATACAAAAACAAAAAACGAACATTTTTATTTACAAAAACACCCCAAAATGAAGGGGGTTCCATAAACAAAACCAAAAATGTGAGTGCTGTACACCCTTAGTGTTTAAGAGGAGTGCATAGAGAAGAGTCCAGATCACGGATCTGCGCAATGGATTCGTCCTCTCTCCTTGTGTGCGTGCCCTCATCTCTGCTTCCTTACCCCGAGTTCAATGTTTCAGTGCTTGGGGGTACGAACTGGCAGGGCCGGCCTTACCACAGGGTGACCTGGGGCAGCCTCCCCGAGCCCCACTCTTTCTGAGGGCCCTGCAGTGGCCTCTATTTTCACCAGGACTGGTTGTGGCGGCACCACTCCCTGTCAGTGGGGTCCCAAATATGACCAGCTCCAGGGCACCACAGAGGTTGCTCCCAAGGGGGAGGGGCCACCAGGACCCACACATTTTATCTTCACCCTGAGCCCCGCAAATCCGAAGGCCGGCCCTGCGAACTGGGACCAGAAGCTGGATCTAGGAGCTGAAAAGGGGCCACATAAAAACTATCCATGGACCGTATTTGGCCTTTGAGCTTGCAGTTCTTCGTCCCTGGTTCAAGGAGCAGGAGAATTTGGGGAGTAGGTGAGGCTGGTGGAAGAGGAAGAGCAAAGTTCTTGGGTAGGAAGGTCACTGGAAATGGGGGCAGAAAGGTAAGGAGGAGCAAGGCCATGAAGATCCTTGAAGGAGCCTCTTTATCTTTCTGCCCCCATTTCCAGTGACCTTCCTACCCAAGAATTTGAACTGGATGCCAAGGGTAGGAGAAAGCCAGTGGAGGGAAGTGAGGAAGGGTGACATAAAATAGTGCTGTGAAACTGGATAGAGGGAGAAAGCAGGGGCAGAGAGATGGTGAACTCACACGTAACTTGGCTAAAGTCTGATGTCTGTGGAGCCCCGGAAGCTGTATAAACAGCTCCAAGTGATCCCCGGATCACTGTTGCGTGTGAATGAGACACTCCGATTTCCAACCCCACTTTAAACTCTGATCTGACATTTACATCTGATGTATTAATCAGATAAGAACATAAGAACATGAGAAGTGCCATATTGGCTCCCCGATCCTGTCTGGCTAATAGCTGCTAATGGACCTATCTTCCAGAAACTTGTCCAACCCTCTTGTCAACTCAGCTGTAGTACTGGCCCTTACCACAACCCCTACCACAGTAGATCCCACAACCCAATGGCAATTACACACTGAGTGAAAAAATATTTTCACACTGAGTAAAAAAAATATCACCTCACTCTTAACACCCTTTTCCAAATCATTCATGAATACATTAAACATCACCATTCCCAATACAGATCCCTGAGGCACACCCCTTTTTACATCTCTCCATTGTGAAAACTGACTGTTTAATCCTACCCTTTGCATGACTTCCCTTTACTAAATCCGTGTTGACTCTTCCCCATTAAGCCATGTTTGTCAACATGCCCTGTAATTCTGTCCTTAATGATGGTTTCCACCATTTTGCCCAACACAGACGTCAAGCTTACTGGTCTGTAGTTTCCAGGATCGCCTCTGGATCCCTTTTTAAATATCGGGGTTACATTTGCCACCCTCCAGTCCTCGGGTACAGTGGCAGATTTTAGTGACAGGTTACAAATTACTAACAGTAGGTCTGCGATTTCATATTTGAGTTCCTTCAGAACTCTGGGGTGAATACCATCTGGCCCTGGTGACTTGTTAGTATTCAGTTTGTCAATTTGCCCTAGAACATCCTCCAACGTCACATTGATTTGTAACAGCTCTTCCAATTCCTTGCCCACAAATCAAGGATCTGGTGTGGGTACCTCCCCAAAATCCTCCGCAGTGAAGACCAACGCAAAGAACTCATTCAGCTTCTCTGCAATGTCCTTATCCTCTGAGTTTAAAATGGGGCTGGAAGTCGGAGTGTCTCACTCACGTGTAACAGCAATCTGGGGATCATCCGGGGCTGAATATACAGCTTCTGGGACTCCACAGACATCAGAGTTTAGTGTGAGTTCACCCAGAGTTGGGCACCATCATCACACAGGATTTAATGGCAGCCATGAGATTCTATCTATTGAATTATACCTTATCTAGTAAGCCGATGGGCCCTGCTTCTAACACAGCACACTCTATATTATCATAACTAGTTTCAGCAAGGGAAAGAGAGAAAGGCAGGGCTGGCTGATCTCATTTTACTGCCCTAAGCAACATGTTAAAATGTCAGTATCCATCCGTGCCTCTTGAGCTGGAGGTTTGCAATTCAAGCAGAGGAGACTGTACTCTTGGTTCCCTGCTAATTGGAACTCCAGTGGGAAGCTATCCAGCTGGGACAAGACCACAGCAATTCATTTTAGATGGGGGCAAAATCATCAATTTTTGAGATTGGGCAGCCAAGAGGTAGGTAACTTGCGATTAGAGCTGAACCAAATAGCTAAAAATGGTCCGCAGTTTATATCTGGTATTCTGGCTAGCTCAGTGTTACTCAGTAACAAGCTGATTACTTACCGCAGAGGCCAACTGCTGAACCAGACTACCCCGGATATAATACAGCAAAAATTAACTGGTTTACTGTATTACTGCCTTACTGTGAAATGAAATGTTGCTGGTTTTATTGGATTTTTAACATTGCAGCCATTGACTGAAATGGGCAAAGTAAAAAATCCAATAAAACCCAGCAATGTTAAAAAACAGATATTCTGATACCGACAATTATCCATATTATTGGATTAATCCGATACTGACCATTATCCGTATTATTGGATTAATCCGATACCGATAGTCCCATCCCTACACTGGATACTATCACTATCTGTACCTCTGGATCCAGCTGGACACAGCAGTTTCAACTGGATACCAAGTAGCAGTGGTTATTTGTTTCAGCTCTAGTCGCGATCTACTAGTAGATCATAGGCTCATCTCCAGTAGGTAGGCCCAGCTTCTCAGCCATTGTCTCTTGGGGAAGAGAAGGACTGGCACTCCTGGGAGTGTATCCAGGTAGAAGATAGGTAAGGAGAGTGTCACGGAGAAACATAGGGTCACACACATGTAACACGGGACTACATGTAGACTACAAGTCTGGTAAATATGTAATGCCAAAGGTTCCACATGTATGTAATGTTACAATACATGTAGACTACAAGTCTGGTAAATATGTAATGCCAAAGGTTCCACATGTATGTGATGTTACAAGGGAGAATTGTAAAATTCAGATCAGAGATGTAACACATGACAGCTTACAGGAAATACAAACAGATACCAAGATGTGTATTTAAGGGGAACTCTGGCGCCAGACAACTGGCTGGAGACATTTATATGTTAATGCAGACTGAGATAGCCTACGTGCAAAGAGACACAGAGAAACCGATAAGAGGACAAAGGGAATTCTAGAAGTCAGGAGATGTAAGGAGAAGTATCCCAGAGGGGAGAGAGTTTTTCCTCGGAAGCTCTTCCAAAGCCATCTTGGAGGGCTGATCTTCATAGGAAAAGCAGCAGCAGTGAGGCAGGAAGAACATGGACTGAGAGACAGGATTTTGCTCTCTAAGACCCCGTGCCCGGACGTTTACACCAAAGGACTGAGAGAAGCCACTGTCATGGGTTTGGGGGTCCGCACCCCCACTTTACCGGGTTTGAGTGACTCAGTTTCCCTTGTGCACAGTTCTCTTGAACTAGTTTCTCTCTGGCTAATTCAAGTGTGCCACAATGAAACTCCTTTGTCACACAAGGGACCGATCCTTCCCGTTTACAGACTCTTTACTCTCTGGGTTTGCAAGAGCTTGGGGGCTCTTTTAGCTCACTTGTGTTCCAATGTTAGACACCAACACTTCTTTATAAATATAAGAAGTAAGTTTATTGATTACATAAGTAAGGAAGTTGATACAGAGTGGTTACTAGAAATGAAAGGTAAATATAACGCATTCCTAACTTATACTGGTTGAGTTCCTAAATTAATCTTACCCTATAAAGGTCCATAAGCTTCTGGTTTCTCAGTCATAAAGGTATAATGACTGGACGCTGGCTTCTTAGTTGGTAAAAAGCAAACTCATGTCTCTCTCCTCATGATTTCTCCAGCCTGCTGCTGGCTGACCTTTCGTATGTAAATCAGGCCGGACCCCCAAACCCGTGACAGAGAGTTCCTCCAGTGTGGTGGGGACAGCTCTTTCTAAAGGGGTTTGCTCCTCTCCACTCCTGAGATCGGTAGCCAAGTTCCCTAGAACTGGGAACTAGCAGGAGGGGTCCCAGTTGACTGTGTCAGAGCCAATAGGAAAAGTCGCCTGGTAGATCACATGACATTTAGGGATATGCGAACCCCGAGGGGTTAGGGGTTCGGCCTGTTCGGGGTTTGGTCCCCCCGAAACCATTCAGGGTTTGGGCCTGAACCTGCTTGGGGGGTGAACCCATTTGGGCACCGGGTGGGGGACAGGGAACCCATTTTCCCCTCCCCCCTCCAGGCTGCACGAAGGAAGGGGCACCGGTGCTCACCTCCCTCCCCCCACCCTGCACAGCCCTCAGAAAAAAAACACAATTTCTTTAAACCCCCCACCCCCCCAGGGACTGTCCTACCTGTTGGTGCCGGGGCTCCAGCCCCGGGTCCGGGGGCGGTAGAAGCAGCGGCAGTGGGTCCCGCGGCACTCTGGAGCACTTCAAGCCTAGGCCTGAAGTGCTCCAGAGTGCCACAGGACCCACTGCCGCCGGCAGACCCAGGGCTGGAGACCCCGGCACCACAAGGTAGGTCAGACTCCGCNTCAGAAAAAAAACACAATTTCTTTAAACCCCCCACCCCCCCAGGGACTGTCCTACCTGTTGGTGCCGGGGCTCCAGCCCCGGGTCCGGGGGCGGTAGAAGCAGCGGAGACCCCGGCACCACAAGGTAGGTCAGACTCCGCCGGACCCGGGGATGGAACCCTGGCACCAACAGGTAGGGCGATCCCTGGGGTGGGGGGGAGGCAGGGGGGTTAAAAAAAATTGAGGCTGCGCAGGGTGGGGTGGGGTGAGCCCCAGAGCCCCTTCCACCCATGCAGCCTGGAGGGGGGTGGGGAGAACGGGTCTCCCCCTGTCCCCCGCCCGCCGCCCGAACAAGTATGGAACCCGAACTTGGTTCGGCCGGTTCAGGCAGTGGACAGTTCGGATTCAGGGGGTTCGTGAATGGCCCAAACACCCAAAGTTCAGGCCGAACCGCGAACCGGGTTTGCACATCCCTAGTGACATTGACATCTGTATCAAGTGGATCATGTGCACCATATGTACGGCTATCTTTGAGCCAGGGGCTATCAGCTCAGGTTTAGGAGGGTTATTTTGTCACCCTCTTAAACTTGTCACTTTAGGGCCCCTCACCTACTGGTGAAGCCAGCCTTAAAAAAGGGGGACACAAGTGTTTTGAGGAAAGACTGTCAGGTTGAGTTTGGAAGACTTTGAGTTCCTGCACCTCTGTGTTCTGAATATTTCAAAACTAAATGAACTGGCGGCTCTTCTATATTTCCAGGTGTCCGGTTTAAAGGGTAGTGTGAAAGATGCAATGGAAGAAGAAAAAGAAATAACTGAACGCGATAAACTGAGAAAGAACCAAGCCACCAGTGAGGATTACGAAAAAACAGGCTATGACCGAGGTCATCTGAACCCAAACGCCTTCCACCGGAGTGACGCTCAAATAGCCACGTTCACTCTGACCAACGTTGTCCCGATGGATCCCTGCTTCAACAGGGTGAAGTGGAAGGAGCTGGAGCGAATTCTGAAGAAGCAGTTATTGGAGAAGTGTCAGTCTTCAAAACCAAATGCCCCAAATTCCAAAATCCCAAGAAGACCCCGAGAAATATACTTGGTGACAGGAGCGGTGCCCAACCAAAACAAGAAAATCCCCATCAGGAAGCCGAACAAAGTTGACAACATGAGGGTGGTGGTGCCCAGTCACATCTGGACAGCTGTTTGCTGCAACAACAATGACAATAATCTCAAATTTTCCTTTGCCTTCTTAGCAGAGAACATCCCGAATGCCAAACTGAAGTACCTCTCCATTCAAGAGCTTGAACAGGAGCTGAAAAATCTCTATAGAAATAATCAGAATATTAAAGTCTTTCAAGATGATTGTAATGCCGGTGGCCAGCTTGGACAACAAGTCAGAAACGCCATCAAGTCCAGCTTGCAAGATATCTTCCCGGAGTAGGGAGATGTGGTGAAACCTGTCACCTTGTAATTTGAGTCCATTCTTTCTAGTTTTGCTCTCTTTGGCAACCTTCAGATATTTCAAAACTGCTACTATGTCTCCCCTTAAACTTCACTTTGCTAGGCTAAACAGAGCCAGATCATTCAACCTTTCCTCATAAGACTTGGGGTGAAAACAGACATGACGCTAACTCCACTTTAACACCACTTCAGCATTACTTATGCAAGTTGCAGGGCTGCATAGGGCACCAGTACAGCCCTGTAACATGCATACGAAATTTTAAAACAGTGTTAAAGTGGGGTTAGCATCATGTCTGTTTTCACCTTTGCTTTCCAGACCCTTTATCCATCTTTTTTGCCCTCCTCTAAACCGCTTCAGTTTGTCAATGGCCTTCTTAAAATGAAGTGCCCCAAAGTAGACATAATTCTCCAGATGAGGTTTCCCCAGTGCAGAATAGAAGAGAATTACTAATTCTTCTAATCTGGAGTAGAGCAAGTCCCAGTCCAGGAAATAGTCCCACCAGTGAGGAATGGCATAAAATGCTCTCGTCCCTGACTAGGAGATGACACCATGAATGCAAGGCTTGTATTGTAACAAAACCTTGTTCCCTGGTGAAACTAGTCTTTATCCCTTAGCCAATACAGTTCTGATGGGGTTTTTTTCTGCGTTGGGGACTTTTGATGAACTGCTAATATGCCTGCCTGCCTGCCCATATTAAAAGGACTCCTGCATCATGCCTGCCCTGCTCATCTTGTGGAATACACACACAGTGACTTGTCAGTGCTTTCAGTAGAAGATTTTAGCCTCCTTGTTTTAATGTGAATTTGGATAGAACATGGTCCTCAGTGTGGCTCTCGAATAGCTTGCACTGAGATTACACTGTCGCTGGTGGAATTTTAAAAAACATTTTTGGATTGTACCCAGTTTTGGATGCTTGTTAATAAGGGGGTACAAGCAGAATGTTCCTCCCTGGATACTTGTATAGCTGGCCCTGTATGGCAGGAACACTTTACCAACATTTTTAATAATGTTACGCAGATGACAACCTACTCTGCAGAATTTGATTTAGCAACTCTTTCCCCTTGGCAGCCCACTAATCCTTCCGACATTGAAGCATTGATTCTGCAGCTCCCAGCTCCTGGCATGGATGACATAACGGGAGAGCTACTCAAAGAGCATAAGAGCTGGTGGGTCCTGATACTCTGCACCCTGTTTGACTATATACATTTTTATGGAGTAGTCCCTGAAAACTGGAATCTCAGTATTATTGTTTCAATCTATAGGAAAGGTGACAGGCATCTCCACTCTAATTACCGCCCAATCAGCCTCATAAATATTATTGCAAAACTCTGTGCAAAATCCCACCTAGCCAGATTAGAGTGTTGGGCTGAGGAGAAATGTATATTTAAACAGGATCAGGCTGGTTTTCGTACAAATTGATCAACTATTGATCACTGCTTTACATTGGCTTTTTTGGTTAACAAGTATGCCATACTGCGTAAAGCCAAACTTCTAGGGATGTGCGAACGCGGTTCAGAAGTTCTGAGTTCACCGAACCCAAATAGTTCGGTCGACTGAACCGAACTTTTGAACCGAACTCGAATTTGACCGAACTGTTCGGTCAAATCCAAACCAGTCCGGAAGGCCAAAAAACCAGGAAAAACCCGGTTTTGAATGTACAAACTTGGTTCGGAAGTTCGGAATTCGTCCAAACTCAAATAGTTCGGTCGACCAAATTAAACTTTCGAACCGAACTCAATTTTCGAACCAAACCGAATTTCCGAACTCGGTTCTGTTCGCACATCCCTACAAACTTCTTGCAGCATTTGGAGATCTAAAGACTGCTTTCGACACAGTGGATAGAAACTTGCTTTGGAGCAAGCCAGCTTCCACAGATATAGATAGGCGGCTTTTGATTTTGATCCAACACCTATACTGAACCACCACAGTCAAAGTTAGGATCACCCAGGATGGCTCCATGTCAGACCCAATAAAAACAGGAAATAGAGTCAAGCAGGGTTGTATCCTGGCTCTTTTCCTGTTTAATTTTTTAATAAATGATGTTGTAGAGCATTTGCAAGGTGATCAATACCATCCTGTATCAAAGGCAGGAAACCGAGCTTACTTTTGTATGCGGATGATATGATCCTGATCTCTACCGCTGAAATTGGCTCGCACAGACTTTTGACATCACTTAGAAATGACTGTAGTCTAAATGGTCTGCTCATTAACTATGAGAAATCCAAAATCATGGCTTTCTCAAAGAGGTGGGTCTGTAAGAGGTGGAGCACAAACTCCAATCCCATCAAACAAGTTAAAACGTATAGATATTTGGGCTTATTGTATTGTTATACGGGCACGTGGACTGACCACTTAAAAGCTCTAAATTTAAAACTGGCTCAGACAAGCAGAGGAATATTGAAATTTTGTCACTTGAGCGGTGGCAGATTATGCCAGCAATCAGGCTCTTGGAATCTAAGTTGATACCACATGCTATTTATGGCGCAGAGGTCTGGGGATTCTCTGCCAAATCCTCCCTGGAAATAGCTCAGAACAGACTGCTGAGGACTATTTTGGGTGTCCCAATGTCACCGGAGGGGTCCACTAGCTGGTTCCTCGCTCGATCACTCCTCACTCGCTCGTTACCCACGGTCACCCCACACAGGGTTAGGAACACTCATGGACTAATGCCCGTCAGGATAGAAGTGTGGCCACTACCTCCGATTAAGGAGAACAGGCCTCTATCATCATAGGGCGCCACTGAGTGGGGTTTCCAAGGCCAGCCCCCCGTGCACACGATCACTCTTATGCAAGGCAGGAGGTATTTAGGACGGAAGGGAAGGTACACCCCAGGGGGGATAAGTGCGGGGAACCCCACAGGAGAGGGAACACGGGGCTTGCAGGCAAAAGGAAGGGTCCACAGAGTTGAAGTCACGGAGGGGGAGGGCACGGACAGGACACACTCACACCGACTCACGTTTCACGCACACCACACTCACCCGGAATACAAGGGAAAGGATGACTCAAGCTCTCGGGGCTCCGCACGCACTCCACACTCCAAGCTCAGACTCGCACGCTCTCTCGCTCTCCACAGAATTGTCGGCCAGTTTCCCAATCACCAGCGCCGACTGTCTGGCGGCGCTGGCTTATGAACCTAAGGCCCCGCCTCCTGTGCGCGCACGCAACCGCTCTGAGCGTCGCAACAGGGGCGGGGGCAGCCCTACGTTAGGCGCGAGGTGCGGGGGCATGGTTCCCCGCTCTGGGACGCCCGCCGAGCGTGCGCGCGTCGCCAGGGGCGGGGCCTGGCTTGCCGGGGAGAGCGGGGCCTGCAGTGGAGGGCCCGACAGTTGAGCCTGTCCAGCGGGATTTCTACCGGGGTGCAACTGCGGTGCCCTTCTCCCTCGTGTGCCCCCCAACTGCCCCCGAACCCTGACAGTACCCCCCCCCCGAGGCCACCGGCCCCGGGAGTTAATCGGTCCGGGTTTAAGGGGATGGCGAAGGTGAAAGGTCCGGACTAGACGCGGTGCTGAAACTTGGTGCGCTGGCTCCCATGAGCGTTCCGAGGGGCCATATCCTGCCCAATCTATTAGGTAATGGAGGCGTCCTCGGATGCGTTTAGCATCGAGTATTGCTTGGACTTCATACTCGGGGCCGGTGGCCGTAATCAAGGCTGGCTCAGGAGCAGGACTTGCGGTATCACGATGCGTCGGTTCCGCTCTTTTTAACAGGGAAACATGGAAGGTAGGGTGTATTCGTAGGTTGGGAGGGAGTTGTACGGTGTAGGTTACCTCGTTAACTTGTCGAATAATAGGAAAGGGTCCTATAAACTTGACGTCTAGCTTTGAGGTGGGACGGGGTGACGGGTAGTGACGTCGGTCGACCCATACTAAGTCTCCTAGTCGGAGAGGTGGTGTCTCTTTTCGATGTTTGTCTGCTTGAGCCTTGTACCGTTGGCGTGCTTGTTGCAGAACTGCCCGTGCTATTGCTTGGGCTTCGTGAATTTTTCGGACCATGGCTCCGGCTGCGGGCACGGTAGTTGACGGGGTTTCGATGGTTCCTAGCTGAGGGTGGAAGCCATAGGTAAGAAAAAACGGGGAGTTCCCCAAGGACGCGCTAGGCGCATTGTTGTAGGCGAACTCGGCCAGGGGGAGCCAGGTGAACCAATCATCCTGTAAATAGTTGATATAACATCGAAGATATTGTTCCATATTTTGGTTCACCCGCTCCACCTGGCCGTTTGCTTGGGGATGGTAAGTGGTGGTAGGGTGGAGCGTGACGTGCAGGGACTGGAACAGGGCCTTCCAAAAACGGGATGTAAATTGGGTTCCTCGGTCACTAAAATTTTCTCGCGGACACCCATGCAGCTTAAACACGTGCCGGACAAACAAAAGGGCTGTGCGTTTGGCGGAAGGTAGCCCCTTGCAGGCGATGAAGTGGGCCATCTTAGTAAGATGGTCTACCACCACGAGAATTGTGGTATAGTGTCGTGATGGTGGTAATTCCACGACGAAGTCTAGTCCGACTCGTTGCCAGGGCCCTTGTGGCAGGGGAAGGATTTGTAGTAGGCCTGTGGGGGAACACCGGGGAATCTTGGTTTGGGCACAGGTAACACAATTGGTCACATGCCGGCGGACATCTTGATTCATGGTTGGCCACCAGAAGGAGCATTGGAGGAGTTGTTGTGTTCTCTCTCTCCCCGGGTGTCCTGCCGTCGGACCTTCATGGTGGGCCCACAGTACTTGAGCTCGGCAGGAGGGGGGAACGATTATTTTGCCATCATGCCATTGTAGCCCATCACGTATTGTCTCCATACGTACCTTTTCGGGAGGGAGTTCTCGGCGGGTGGCAGTACGGAGTTCGTCCAAGGACATAAAGGTGGCTGCAAAGGTTCGCCCTTCTAGAATTCGTTCGGCAGTACGTAATTCTTGAGGGGCCTCTTCAGTGTAGCGGGACAGGGCGTCCGCTAACACGTGGAGTCGGCCCGGTCGATAACGTATCCGGAAATCGAAACGGGCAAAAAACAAGGCCCAGCGGGCATGTCGGGCATTGGCAATGTGGGCCGTTTGCAAGTATGTAAGATTCTTGTGATCCGTTATCACTGTAATAGGGTGTCGAGCTCCCTCCAAGTAGTGTCTCCAGTTTTCAAAGGCGGCTTTAATGGCCAGAAGTTTGCGATCTAGGATGGAGTAATTGCGTTCAGCGGGGGTGAGCTGTCGGGAGTAATAGGCGCACGGAAGGGGGGTGCCAGCGTTATCGATAGATTGCAGAAATACCGCCCCTATCGCGCGTCCTGAGGCGTCTGCTTCTACGGAAAAGGGTTTCTCAAAATCGGGGTGTTGTAACAATGGGGCGGAGGTGAAGGCTCATTTTAGGAAATCAAAACTCCATTGCTGCTCCTTTCCCCAGTGGTACACTTGCTGCTTTTTCAATAATTGCGTCAAGGAGGCAGTAATCTCTGCATAATTTGGAATATAATGCCGGTAGTAGTTGGCGCTGCCCAGGAAGCGTTGGAGAGGTTTTACGGCTTTGGGTGGGGGCCAATCTTGGAGGGCCTTCACCTTCTGAGGGTCCATCATCACCCCCTGGGGGCTGATAATGAACCCCAGGAAACTGATCGTAGTAAGATGAAAAAAGCACTTTTCCCTCTTGCAATATAGTTTATTGGCCCGTAGCCGTTGTAGCACTTCTCGCACCTGTTGAATGTGTTCTTCGAGAGACGTGGAGTAGATCAAGATATCGTCCAGATATGCGACAACATAAATGTCCAAAATGTCTCGAAAAATGTCATTGATTAAATGCTGAAAGGTTGCGGGGGCGTTTGCCAACCCAAATGGCATAACACAATATTCGAACAGCCCGTAACGTGTGCGGAAGGCGGTTTTCCACTCGTCGCCCTCTCGTACCCTCAACAAATTGTACGCCCCCCGTAAATCTAGTTTTGTAAACAGCCGCGCCCCCTGGAGCCGATCGAGAAGCTCAGGGATAAGGGGGAGTGGGTACCTATTTTTTATCGTCATGCTATTAAGGGCTCGGTAGTCCATGCAGGGTCGTAAGCCGCCATCCTTCTTGGTTACAAAAAAGATGGGGGCCCCTGCGGGGGACGTAGAGTGGCGAATAAATCCTTGTCGTAGACTATCGTCTAGGTATGTTCGTAAGGTCTGTAATTCTGGGCCGGCCAGGGCATAGATCCGCCCGAAAGGGGGCTCGGCTCCGGGTACCAAGTCAATAGGGCAATCGTAGGGTCGTCGCGGTGGTAATTCCGTGGCTTGGGTTTTACTAAATACATCTAGAAAGTCTTGGTAGGCTGTCGGGAGCCCTGCGTCTCCTTCAAGAGGGAACGACGGAGTCGTCGCGCAGCCGGTTGCCAACGGGTTGGGGCGAACGCATCCTTGAAGACAGAAGGGAGTCTCAAACCGTAGCTGCCGTGTGGACCATACGATACGCGGGTCATGCCGCTGAAGCCTAGGGGCCCCAAGGACCACTTGAAAAAGGGGGGTACACACTATGTCAAAAGATAATTGTTCGTAGTGGGCCCCTATGACACACTCCAGGGGGATGGTACTTAAAGTCATGGGTCCGGAGACCAGGGGAGATCCGTCAATAGAATGCACCACTTCGGGCAGTGTCTTAGACTGAGTGGGGATTGCCTATTTAGTAGCCAAGTGGCCATCGATAAAATTCCCGGAGGCACCGGAGTCTATTAAGGCCCAGACGACCAACGACCTCCGAGGGGGCAATCCCAGCATCAGGGGAATTCGGAAATGGGGACCATGGGGAATGGATTTACCGGGGATTTTTACGAGCTGGTGGGACGAGGTGGCCCCTGCCCGCCTCGGCCCCGAGCATTTCCCGCCTCGCGTCGATACGGGGGTAATGCGGGGCACTCACTAATAAAGTGGGAGGGTTCTCCGCAATAGAAACAGGAGTGGGACGATCGCCGTCGTTCCCGTTCCTCTCTGGACAAAGGCCCTCGCGAGGCCCCCAACTGCATCGGCTCGGGATCGGGATTCCTTGGGGGACTAACTGGTCGAAAGGGTCTGGGGCGTGCTAGCCGGGGCTCTTGTCTCCTCTCCCGTCGTCGCTCTATTAATCGCTCTTCAATCTGCAGCGATAAATTTGCTAAAGCTTCCCAAGTTGCGGGGGCATCGACCAAGGCTAACTGGTCCTTAATTTCCTCCCCGATCCCCCGTCGGAACATTACCTTAAGGACACTATTAGGCCACTGCAGTTCCAAGGCTAGCTGTTGAAACTGTGTAATGTACTCTAAGACCCCTCCCTTCCCTTGGCGGAGGGTCAGGATAAGGGCTTCTGCATCTCGGGCTCGATGGGGATGGTCAAATAAGAAGGCAAATTCCTTGACAAAATCCTCATAGTGTGCCAAGAGCGGACTATCACCTTTAAGGAGGGTGGTAGCCCACTCCAGCGCGGTGCCCCCTAGGTTCCCAATAATAAAGGCGACCCTTTGCTCCTCGGTATGATAGGTCGCTGGCTGTACCTTAAAGGTGAGGCGACAAAGGGCCATAAACCCCTGAAAGGCAAGTCGATCCCCTACAAATTTTTCTATCTTGGGGCCTTTAGGCTCCCGCGGGCTCATTGGAAATGGCCCGGCTGTCTGCGGGGGTGGTGCAACTGCGGCTACGGGGGCCGCCACTCCCTGCAATTGACCCACAGTTGTGGCTAGGTCCCCTTGTTTGGCCTGGAGGTCCCTTACCTCCATGGCCAAGGATTGCACGGCATGTGTAAGCTTGGAAATTTCCGTGGCCACATCCATGGTTTCACAAGCCCGTACCGGGGCCAGGGGCTGCTGGTGATTTCTGTCACCGGAGGGGTCCACTAGCTGGTTCCTCGCTCGATCACTCCTCACTCGCTCGTTACCCACGGTCACCCCACACAGGGTTAGGAACACTCATGGACTAATGCCCGTCAGGATAGAAGTGTGGCCACTACCTCCGATTAAGGAGAACAGGCCTCTATCATCATAGGGCGCCACTGAGTGGGGTTTCCAAGGCCAGCCCCCCGTGCACACGATCACTCTTATGCAAGGCAGGAGGTATTTAGGACGGAAGGGAAGGTACACCCCGGGGGGGATAAGTGCGGGGAACCCCACAGGAGAGGGAACACGGGGCTTGCAGGCAAAAGGAAGGGTCCACAGAGTTGAAGTCACGGAGGGGGAGGGCACGGACAGGACACACTCACACTCACACCGACTCACGTTTCACGCACACCACACTCACCCGGAATACAAGGGAAAGGATGACTCAAGCTCTCGGGGCTCCGCACGCACTCCACACTCCAAGCTCAGACTTGCACGCTCTCTCGCTCTCCACAGAATTGTCGGCCAGTTTCCCAATCACCAGCGCCGACTGTCTGGCGGCGCTGGCTTATGAACCTAAGGCCCCGCCTCCTGTGCGCGCACGCAACCGCTCTGAGCGTCGCACCAGGGGCGGGGGCAGCCCTACGTTAGGCGCGAGGTGCGGGGGCGTGGTTCCCCGCCCTGGGACGCCCGCCGAGCGTGCGCGCGTCGCCAGGGGTGGGGCCTGGCTTGCCGGGGAGAGCGGGGCCTGCAGTGGAGGGCCCGACAGTTGAGCCTGTCCAGTGGGATTTCTACCGGGGCGCAACTGCGGCGCCCTTCTCCCTCGTGTGCCCCCCAACTGCCCCCGAACCCTGACACCCAAACAGCCCAAATCTATCCCTGCTTAGGGGCTAAGGCAGGCATGCCCATGATGGAATCAAAGTTTCTGTCCAGGCCAGTCGCCTATTGGTCTCAATGAATGGGAATGCCTGGGGACAGGCTACCAAAGCTTTGTTGTATGGAAATGATGACCTCCGACCGCATGTTTTTGTGGCAGGAGGATCTGTTCCATTTGACTAATTCGGTGGGACTGTCCCTATCATTCCTAGCTGAGTTGCAGGGCACTAAGGCCAAGCAATTGTTTGCTACTCGCCTTGATGACATCTATAGGCAAAAAGATCTGGAGGCAAATGGGCTTTCGAGAGTGGCCCCATGGTATGGTCTGTATGAAATACAACATCAGACCGAATATTATTTAAGATCTTTGACAAGCGGGACCCTCAGGAGAGCCCTCGCACGGTTACGATTCCATCTGATGCCCTCAGCAATTTTGGAGGGCAGGTATAAAAATATCCCCCATGACCAGTGCCTTTGTGCTTGTGAGTCTGGTGATACTGAGGATCTTCTGCATTATTAATTAATTATTAATTATTATTATTATTATTATTTTATTATTAATTTCCCCTCATTCAAGTTATGTAAGAAATAAATATCTCAAACCATTGCTGGGATACTGTTCAAACTGGGGCTCAGCACAGAAATGGTAGTTTATTCTGGCTAACTGAGGATTTAGTTGTCAAAAGAGGGGCAAATTTTGCTTACACACTAATGGTCTCAAAGCGTCATAGATCCAATAAGAACTAAAGTAACAGTGACTTAAATAATTGTGATTGTAACTGCTTTCCTGCAATTGCTGTTATGTTTAAAATCATATGGTCTTTGCTCGGTGGCAAGTGCTAAACCTGGAATGCATATTTAGCATGAATTTTATGATTACTTGATGATGATGATTATTTTATTCCTGTTTTTATGATTGTTTTATGAATTAGGACTGTGTTATAATTGTTGAGACCATATGGTCAGCAATAAAGACTTTAATTTAAAAACATTTTTGAATGTGAATTTGGATTTGAGATTGTGATGCCACTCAGGAGGAACTCATAGAAAGAACTGAATAACAAAATATTAAATAACATTGTGAACCAAGAAAACAAAGCAAGGAAAATTAGAAAGCAAAAAACAACTCAAATGAATGAACTCCTGAGTTACCAAAGTGCCGTTTTTTATTTTTATTTTTAAGAACAGCAAATACGCCAACATCCAAATATGGTTTGACAGTATAAATATTCAGATTTGCTTCTGCTCTAATGTATTCTGTATTTCCCCTCCCACCAAATTCTCTAAACGGGAAGCCCAAATTCTGTGAACTGCAAATGAAATTGCTTGTGCAAATAGACTAAATCCATCAAATAATTGAATGCAAATGAATTTCCAGCTTGCCATGCCATCCATTTTGAATACTGCATATCTTTTTAAAAACAAAGCAAGCAAAATAAACAAAAAACATACAGACACCTCACAGAGAGGGACTGCTCCTTCCAAGGTAGGGGTTGTATCTCTTATTCAGCAGCCATGGCAGGGAGCATAATGGCCTCAGAATATATGCTAGCAGGTGACAATACTGGCATCATCTCATCATAATGCCAGTACCCCATTGGCTAGCTAATAGTCCTACCCACTTAAGCTGTAATTCTGCACTGCCAGAAGCAGTTTCTGGGGGAATGTGGCCAACTGCCAAATTCCATGATAATGGGTGGGATTGCAGCAGTGAAGAATTCACGGGTTCCTGCATATGGACAGGTGTAACACTAAAGTGTTTGATTTCAGCTTGTGAGCACCTGGGTCACCAGTTGGTCTTAGATCATAGCATTGTACAGCTAGAAGGGAACTCATCCAGTTCTCCGTCTCTCACATACGCACGAGCACACACACACGCACACGCACACTTCATTCTTTCCAGTGGGGGTAGCAGTGACTGTGTCACACATAAACAGTCATCAGCGGCAGGATTTGGCCACGGAGTCAATATAAGGTTTGAGGGTAAGGTGCAAGTCAAAGATGAAGCCCAAGCTGCGGGATTGGGGGACAGGGAGGATGGAGTCGAGACCCCTTCAATGGCAATTGACAGGGAAGAGGGTGAGGAAGGATTGGGAGGGAAGATCAGGAGCTCAGTTTTCACCATGTTCAGTTTGAGTTGGTGTTGAGACATCCAGGCGGAGATATCGAAAAGACAGTTGGTGAGACGAGCTTGAACAGAGAGGGAGTGGAAAGGAGTGGAGAGATAGAGTTGAGTGTCGTCAGTGTATAGGTGGTATTGGAAGCCGTGGGAGGCAAAGAGTTTGCCTAGGGATTGGGTGTAAATAGAGAAGAGGAGAGGGCCAAGGACAGAGCCTTGGGGAACCCTGACCAAGAGGGGTAGGGAGGAGGAGCTGGAGGAGTTAGGAAGAGATACATTGAAGGAGCACTCAGAGAGGTAGAAGGAGAAACAGTCGAGGACAGAGTCCCGGAATCCCAAGGAGTAGGGCGATTCAAGCAGGAGCGAGTGGTCAACAGTGTCGAAGGCAGCGGAAAGATCAAGGAGGAGAAGAATAGAGTAAAGGCAGTTGGATTTAGCCACAAGAAGATTGTTGGGGATCTTAGTCAGAGCGGTTTCAGTGGAGTGAAGGGGGCGGACGTCAGATTGGAGGGGATCAAGGGAGGAGTTGGCGGAGAGGAGTTCGAGGCAACAGGAGTAGACAACCCATTCAAGGAGCTTGGAGGCAAAAGGGAGGAGAGAGACAGGGCAGTAATTAGAGGGTTCAGAGGGATCCAGAGTGGACTTTTTGAGGATGGGGGAGACAGTGGCGCGTTTAAAGGCAGAGGGGAAAGAGCCAGTAGAGAGGGAAAGGTTGATGATGTACAGAAAGGGAGGGGCGATGGTGGAGGCAATGGAGGTCAGGAGGCGGGAAGGAATGGGGTCCAGGGGGAAAGTGGAGGGGTTGGAGGAGGAGAGCAGGGAGGAGATTTCCTCAAGGGAGGCAGGAGGGAAGGAGGACAGGCAAGAGGTTGGGGGAGGAGGGGGGAATAGTAGGGGAGAGGACTTGGAAGCAATATCCAGGTGGACGTTGCCTAACTTTGGAAAAGGGCAACTGTTTTGTGCATTCACAGACTGTCTCCCCTTTTCCAAAATGGCACCGACACTGCTGGCACCAGTTTGAAAAAAGGCTGTGTGTGCACAGAACATCCCCGGCGTCCATTTGCCCATACACAGTGATTTTTAAAATATTATTTTTATTGGTATTAAATGAAATGAAAAATGCACAAAAATGCACAAAGGGGGCTACGAAACCCCACCAGAATGATCAAGATTTTTGGAACGAACACAAAAAAGGTAACAGAAGCAGATGGTGTGCCTGCTGCACATCCGTTATTTTCCCCAATACTAGTTTTAATATTGGAAGAACGAGTAAAGCAATGACATTCACTGGCAGCAGATTTAAGGCAAATGAAAGGAGGCATTTTTTCCACTCGATTTACAATAAACCTGTGTGGACGGTGTTGCCAGAGGGTGTCGTGAAGGTCAATCACATAACTGGTTTCAAAAAAGGATCGGATAAATTCTTAGAGAATATGTCTGTAAACAGCTATTAGTCAAACTGTTCAGGCGATGAGACCTCTCACTGTCGGAGATGGGGACTGAACGGCAGCAGGGAATGGGCCACACCATTATTATCACTCTGAGCATTTCTCTAAAGAAACTATAGCTGCTGCTGCTGTCAGAGGCTAGTGGACCATTGTTCTAAGAGGGTGTGGCACTTCTTATGGTCCTATGGGGTGGCCAAGGCACATTATTTTATTTTATTTATTTGGATGCCACCCTTCCCGCAGAGGCTCAGAGCGGCTTATGATCATAAAAACAAATAAGAAATCCATTAAAATCAATAAGAAAAACTCCTTCATACTCCACCCACCCCATCCCTAAACCTCCCACCCACCCAACCCCATCCCATCCCACTCTATCCCTGCCGGCCAAATGCCTGTCTGAATAAAAAAGGTCTGACATTGTTTATGGAAGATGAACAGGCTCGGGCTTAGGTAGACCTCCAAGGGGAGGGAGTTTCATAGCCATGGGACATCTACCGAACATGCTTCCCTGCTTTCTCTTATCAGTGTGTAAATAAACCAGCCCAATAAAAGTCTGGCAAAATATTTGCATTCTTGAGTGCATTGGAGGCATTTCCCTGATGTCCAAAGCATCCTGTTATTGATCTGGGGACAGGAGGCAGCTATTTCCTATCCAGTATGCAAATATCTCCCCTGATTGTGCTGATATCTGATGCAAATATGTCACTGTACAAACAACCTCCAACTTGGGAAGTGGAATGTCAGCAGGTAGATGCAATGCCTCTCCCAGAGTGGTCCTATAAAGAGAGGGGCCAGGAGCTGAAGTTCACCACACAGGAACTCTGTCAGCTGAGACGTAGCTTCTTCACCTACCACCATGGTACGCCAGGTCAGTTGCCACCATGGGCTTTAGGAGGAGAGGGTTTGGGGGGCTTATTTTTCAGAGGATTGGACATTCCCACATTCAAGTTCTGGAATACCAAGGGGGAAATCATATAGAGATGAAACAAATATAGGACCAAATGAATATGCCCATCGAAACGACACCATCTGATTCAGATATGACAAATCAGATAATGACTACTATTCATTAGGGATGGGACTTTCGATTTCCATTTAAACCAAGAGTGGCCAATAATGACACCCTCAGTTCAAAACGGAGAGATCCAAGAATTGGGCCCTTTAGGCAAATTGGACCCTCTCAGTGCCTGATTTTCGGATCTCGGATCTTTCCATTGAAGTCAATGGGAAATCCTCCCCATTGACTTCAATGGGAAGAGCAGTGACCCACGGGGAAGCCACAGGCACCCACCCCACTGCTGGCCTCAGAGGGCGGGAGTGAGGATCAATTACCCCTAACACACACACACACACACACACACCAGGGCCCGGCGTTACACCCCTACTCCCTGCCCAGGGCCCCTAAAACGTCTTACCTGTGGTCCTGGGTCTTGGCAGAGGGTGGGGGTGATGGCTGCTGTTGGCGCAGGGTGGTGGTGGCTCAGTTGCCAGTGGCTGGGTCTCCTCCACTGCTGGTGGGAACTGACTCTGCTGCCAGACCTGGATGCCCGATGGCGGAGCCAGCTCCTGCTGGCAGTGGAGAAGACCTAACCACCGGCAGCGGAACCGACTCCTCTGCCGGGCAGCCAGGTCTTCTCTTCCTTAAGTTTCTTCTAATCTTCTTTCTTCTTCTTCTTTTCTTCTAGGTCCCACGCCGGTCCCAGAACCCTGAAGATTGAAGAAGCCAGGCTTCTGGCTTTTTCACTGCCCGTGCACAAAATGGCCACCGAGGCCGTTCCGCGCATGTGCAGCCCTCTTCTGGATGCATCTGGATGCATGAGCAGAATTACTACCCTATTCCAAAATGGCGCCGACACTGCCGGCACCATTTTGGAAGAGGGCTGCACATGCGCGGAATGGCCTCGGCGGCCATTTTGCGCACGGGCAGTGAAGAAGCCAGAAGCCTGGCTTCTTCAATCTTCAGGGTTCTGGGACCGGCGTGGGACCTAGAAGAAAAGAAGAAGAAAGAAGATTAGAAGAAATGTAAGGAAGAGAAGATCTGGCTGCCCAGCAGAGGAGCCGGCTCCGCTGCCGGTGGCTGGGTCTCCTCCACTGCCAGTGGGAGCCATCTCCGACGCTGGGCAGCCAAGTCTGGAAGCCACTGGGCAGCCAAACCTGGGCAGCTAAGCCTGGCAGCAGAGCTAGCACCCCAGCCGGCAACAGCCATCACCCCCACCCTCTGCCAGGACCCAGGACGACAGGTGAGATGCTTTAGGGACCCCAGGCAGGGGGGAGGGATGTAAAGCCAGGCCCTGGAGGGTGGGGGTGTTAGGGGTATTTGAGCCACACACCCACTCTCCAAGGCCAGGAGCGGGGTGGGGGGATGCCCAGGAGGGGTTACCGTTTCAGTGACGTTTTCTGTTTTGTCGGCTCCCCTGTGTCTCAGAGTCAGAGGCTTTCCCATTGAAGTCAATGGGTGTTTTTACACACACATTTCTCCTGGATGTTGCTGTTACATCCTGAGCTTTCTGTGTGTCTAAATCACTCACCCAGAGCTTAAACATCCGGCTCTTTGAACTTCTGCGTAGAACTTCTCCCAGAACGTTTGTGTGTAAAAAGTTCTCCCAGTAAATGGCTTTGCTCCAGGCAGCTGTGGTCACTTGGTTTCCATGGCAGCCCCTCACGTCTACAGCTGTGACTACTTTAGGCTGCCTCAGGGCAGTGTGTGTGTGAGAAAAATGCATCCGGAACTGACTTGTGGACTTGTAAACCCAGAAGATTGAAAAATCTGGAACTTTAACATGTGTGTAAAAATGCCCAATGGGAAAATTTCCCATTGACTTCAGTGGGAAAGATCTGACACGGATAAAACTGACACCGGTACGGTCTCCGAAACACAGAACTTCTGAGCATGCCCAGAACCGGCTGACCACATCCAAGATGGAGCCAGTGGCATGCTGGTCCTGACAGCACCATCTTGGAAAGGCCTGAGCATGCTCACTAGGGGACATTCAGGCCCTTCTGAGCATGCCCATTTATTAATTATTATTATTATTATTATTTTTAACTTACCAGCCTGGGAAGAGGCCATGCTTTGTGGGATCCCCTCCAAACCCTACCCTGACCCCCCGCTAGGTCCCTACCCCCTTAATTACCCAACCCTGACCCCCCTGCTAGGACGCCACTAGGCCCCCCCACCCCTTAAATTCTCCACCACCAGGCCCCCCACTTCTCTTTCCCAGGGCCACACTGCCCTATTCCCTCCCTCCTCTGCCCCCCCACTGCCCTATTTCATCCACCCCCTGCCCTTTCTGCTGTCATCCCTGAACTTGGCTGAGGTTTGGCCAAGTCCAAAATTTGGGGGGCAGGTCCATGGAAATGTTAAACTTTTTGTGAAGAAAAAATATAGTGGGCCATCCACTTTAGGGGCATCCTCTATGGTGCCTTGAAAGTGGTTATGTTTGGGGCCCCACTGAGAGTGAGTGGTGCCCCCACAATCAGTCCTGGTGAAAATAGAGGCCACTGTGGGGCCCTCAGAAAGAGTGGGGCCCGGGGGGGCACCCCAGATCACCTTGTGGTAAAGCTGGCCCTGTTTGCCACAGATCCACTCTGTCCGCTGAGCTCCCAATCCTTGGCTTTTCTTGCTGGCTGCTATCCCAGTCAAACTCCTTGGCGTGCGGGGTGCTGGAGCCGTATCTGTGCTCATACATATCAGCAGCCTTGGCCTCCGACAGTCAAGTGTGTCTTGGCTGAAATTGTCAAACAGTCCCTTCCTGGTCTCTCAGCCAAGGACAGGACACGCCTCCTTGGGTCCAGACCTTCTCAAATTCTGCTCCTTTTGTTACTGGCAGTCCTCATCTCAGCTGCTGATTCTCATCCGACTTCCCCTGGACCTGCCACTTTTCTGACTACCAGATGCACATCTGTACAATTCTCACCTGCCCTAGCCACAGCTGGATCTCTTATTGGCTGGCCGCAGTGTTTTCTGCCCAGGGAAAAGGAGGGGGAAAAGGTAGAGGCCCTTGGTTCTACTGGCCAGTTCTGTTACAGAACCATGGGGGAGGGGGAGGGGGGACTGGTTTTTGGAATGATCCTACAGGGACTCATGCCAGACAAGTCAAACCTTGTTACAATAGCACAACCTCTGATTGCACTGATGTGTGTAGGGGCCTGGACATCTGCCCAGAACTGGAGTCCTGCTTCTGTTGCTGATTTTCTGCTTTGGACCTGATAGAGTAAGAAGCATCAACCCTGAGTCTCTGAGCATGATTGTGAATTATATTGACAGGTGAGTTGTGTGTCCGGGGTCTTTGTCCATCACTTTCTGAACAACCAGTATGCGGGGAGGGGCATCATGCTGGATGCTGCACAGACACAGAGTGGTCACGATCAGGACCCTGTCATGCCAGGCGCTGCACAGACACATTAGAGACTAAGATGGAGTTTGGGGGGGAGGGGACACTGTGCCAGGCACTACACGCAGATAGAGACCAAGATCAAATCTCCATCATTATACCAAGTGCTGCACAGACACAGAGCAACCAAGGCAGGAGGACCCTGCCGTGCAGTCATACGATCCACTGTGCTGACACAGAGCTCAGTCCACACCAGGAGGCCCTGTTTCATAGATAGGGTGGCCAGATATGAACATTTTAGAGGACAGATGAGAAATACAGGCTGAGGGCTGCATTGTAGTCAATGCACCCCTGCAACCTGTATTTCTCAGATGCGTCCTCTAAAGTTTGCATTCCCATAAGGAATGGGACTTTAGGCAAACGTTTGGTTTCTCTCCGTATCGGCTCCATCAGATATCGGTTCTCCTATTGGCATCGGTTTTCTCGGTATCGTTTTTTTCCTATTGACTTCAATGAGAAAAAGAACCATCCGACATAGGGAGCAAAGACCGAGAGAAACTGCTGGTGGGGGGGATTTCCCACCCCACTCCTGACCTCAGAGGGTGGGAGTGGGGATCCATTACCCCTAACACCCCCACCCACCGGGGCCCTACTTTACCCCACCTCCACTTCCTGGGGCCCCTGTACTTATAACACTTACTGTTGCTGGTCCAGGTCCAGAGGGTGGGGGTCATGGTCAGCGGCTGGACTGCCGGCTCCACTACTGGCAGCTGGAGTTCCTCCACCTTTGGCTGGTGTTGGGAGCTGGCTCTGCTGCCAGGCCTTCTCTGCTGTGGGGCAGTGGAGAAGGCCTGGGTGCCTTGCAGCATAGCCAGCCAGCAGCTGAGGAGGCCCAGCCACTGGCAGCAGAGTCAGCCTCCTCTGCCGGGCAGCTGGACCTTCTCTTCTTTCCTCTCTTCAGGTCTGGTCCAGTGCTTGAATAAAATGCTGCTGGATAGGCATCGGCGCAGCGCACAGGTGAAAAATGGCCACCAAAGCCATTCTGCGCATGTGCAGACCTAATCCAAATTGGCACTGGCATCATCAGTGCCATTTTGGAAGAGAGCAGTTCTTCTGCGCATGCGTGGGGACTGGGGGAGCCATTCCATGAATGCACAGAATAGCTGCCCTCTTCCAAACGTCAGTGTGTCAGGACTCACTATGGGCCCTGGTGGGGGTGGGGCTATCACCTCCAGCCCCGTCAGGTTCCCAGTAGCCGCAGGGAATCAGGGTCAGCCGCCGCCGAGGAGGTACAGCCCGTCCCCGTCCCTCATGCACAGGACGCTGTGGGGGAAGGACCCACCGCTGCGGAGGTGGGGTCAAAGGGGGTGGAGCCCCAGGAAATGCTGTGATGCTCGGCCTTCATTCAGACATGGCTGGGCAGAGCGCCGGCATAAAAACACAACTGACAGGCCGTGCTAATGCCAGTGATCAGCGTACCTGTAGGAACTGTCCCCGAACGTTTGAACAAGCTTGGTGCGCAGATTGAAGCTTCGTGTGACTGGTGAGTGAACAGAGCATGATTGTGTTGTGTGTGGTGGAATGTGGTGGAACATGGTGTGTGGAAGAGTCCCTCTCTTTCCCTACCCGTGTCGGGACCCGCCCCCCCAGTGTATTCCTGCCTGATTGAGGAGCGTGCTTTCCCCTTCCTGGAGCTCTCTCCCTGGAGACTTTTCCCCTCTCCATCCTCACCTGGTGCAACACCTGCTCCTTCCCCCCCTCGGTGTGTGCTTGTGGGTATATGTGTGTGGAGGGCGCAGGGGTGCTCAGAGCTCTGTACAGAGGTCACCCTACCCCATGATGATCTGGCCTTCTTCTGTAAGGAAGCTCACAGCAACACAAGATCCTGAGGGAGTGCGTCCCCGGAACTTGGTTGCTGAGCTCGGTGAGTGAGAGAGTGCACGGACCCATCACCGTTCCTTCTCCCTTCTTACCATCCCCCTATCCTAACACAGCGCCATTTTGGATTAGGGCTGCATATGTGCAGAATGGCCTCCAGTGGCCATTTCGCTCATGTGTGCTGCGCTGCTGCCAATCTGGCGGTGTTTTCTTTGAGCTCCAGACTGGATCTGAAGAGAAGAAGAAAGAAGAGAAGGCCAGACTGCCCGACAGAGGAACAAGCTCCATTGCCGGTGGCCGGGCCTTCTCTACTGCTGGCGGAAACTTGCTCCATAGCCAGGCGGTCAGGCCTTCTCCCCCAACTCACAGCAGAGAAGGCCCTGTGGTCTGGCAACAGAACTGGCTCCCACCACCAGCCAGAAGTGGAGGAGGCCCGGTCACTGGTAGCAGAGCTTGCGGCCCAGACAGCAGCCGTGGATCCACCCTCCGAACTTGAACTGGCAACGGTGTTACAAGTACAGGGGCCCCGGGGGCGGGGGTGGGGTAAAGCCAAGCCCTGGCAGGTGGGGTGGGAGTGTTAGGGGTAATGGATTCCCACCCCCACCCTCTGAGGCCAGGAGTGGGGTGGGTGCGGTAGAGTGAAGGAAGTTTCTCCCCGGCTCTTCCCATTGAAGTCAATGGGAGGTTTTCCCATTGACTTCAATGGAAAGTTCTGATCCAGAAATTGGGAACCAAAACTGAAAGTCCCATCCCTGCTATCCATTGAGGGCATGGCCATTTTGGAAAGGGGTGGACAAATGCTTTAACCCCACCCATTTTCTAATATGTCCTTCTCCTTTGGAGTGGTACTCAGCTTCACAGGCTGAGGTGGGGGAGGGCACCTGGACACATCAGGGTCCAACACAGTAAGTATCGGGTCCAAATTTCTGACTGAAGCAGGACTCTAAAGGAAGGGACTTTCCCAAGTTCACAGAATCTGTCAGGAACACAACTGGGCACATTAGTCCCAGCTCAGAGGAGGGAACACTGGGAAACCATGGATTCAGTCTGCAATTCCCAGGAGCCTGTCTCATCCTGCTCTCTTGCACCTCCTCAGCTATCACCCGGACCGTAGCAATGGGCCCCAGTATGCAGCTGTTGTCCACCTGCCCACATCTGTGTGTAGATCCTGCACTCAGGCGACGTTGCAGAGTCATCTGACCCAGTCTGATCTCCAAGAAATGCAAAGGTATCTGGAAAGGAGGGAATTGTATGAAGGGAAGCACATTGTGGCTACCAAACCCCAAAGAAATCACTCAGAGTACCTGCTCCTGCACCTTGATGCCAACGGCACCAGCGCTGTGACGCGCCTCCTGGACCGAAACCAGAACCAGAATAATTGCTTTACCCAGTGGCTTTGTGGCATTAACTGCGTCCGCAACCAGAATCTAGACAGGCGTTGTGCCTGGAGTGGGTGCCTCATCCTTTTCACCCACTACTCGCCCTGTGTGGGTCGCTGTCTCAGAGAGGCCGGTCAGTATCACATCCAGGAGCTGATGGAGGGGGTCTATAATAACATCAACAACAACTACAAGGCACTGGCATTCAGGGATGTGTATGTAGAAAAAAAGGTTTCGGGTAAACAGGAAGTGCTGAACGCATGGAACACAGTCAAGAGCACCCCCATCTTCCACTGCGACAACAACCGCTGCATCAACTGCCTGGAGGAGGCCGATGCAAACCGGAATCCTTGCTTAGCAGGGGTGCAATGGCCAACAGCAAAGCCAAACAGGGCTCATGGGTGAGGGAGGTTTCTGTAAGATAGTCTGTGTAAAATGCCCTCATTTGCACCCATTCATCCTTTTGAGTATGCACAGCAGCTAACCAGGATCGATTGCCCAACCATTTCCTGAGACCAATGCAATTTCAATTCTTTCAATACTATGAGATACCATCCTCATTTACCAACTTTCTGCTTACTACTGACCGTGTACTGCATAGCACATATTGTTCATTTACTGCTTACAACATTGCTGAGGGTACCATTTTACTTCCATGTTTGTTCTTTCCGCCTTGCTGAGCTAATCACGATGAGAAAAGCCCACCCCTTAACCTCCCAGCATCGCCCTTTAACCTCTACTCCAGTGTCTCCAATCATAATGGTTGTTCTATGTTCCCTTTGCTTTGACCAATCTGCAACTGGATTGCAGGTTAGTAAAGGAATCTGCATACCTACCAGCCAATGAGTGACAAGGAAGTACAAGGGGGAATGGAGTGCAAGAAACATGGTATTACCTCTCGGGATTTGAAATGGATAGCAAAGCGGTAAACGGCAAAGTGGTAGAAGGGATCTCGGTAAGCGGAAAGTTGGTAAATCGAGAAATGAGGCAATTTGACCGAGATGGTGTCAGGAATGGGAATTTCTACAATATTTCCCTCTTTGGCAAAATCTCATTTCAGTTCTACTATACATCCATCTATCTCATAACATCCACCCCCCATAAACACTTCCCCATGCCTCCCTGCCCCCACTCATCTGCCCATCCACCCAACCAGATGCTCATACACACCTATCCATCCTTCGGAGCTTACACTCCTCCATATATGTCTGATATTATTCACATATTTGAATAGCCCGTTGAATGGCAAAATAAATATTCATCACCCACAAAAAAAATCACATATCTGTTAATTCAGATATCTCCTTTCGCATACTTCGTCTTTTTTGGTTATTTCTTACTTTGTTATGTAGCTTCAGGACTATTTGGTGATATTTTGGAACTGTTCCATACCAAATCCAAATACCGTAATATTGAAATTACCAAAAAAAGTATGGATAAACGAAGCAGACTGCAACTAACTATTTGTATCCATTTTATAGCAAATGATTTAAAGTGGTCAGTTTCATCAGATACAATATTGGTTGTGGATGTTCATCTCAACTCTAATGCATACCCATCTGTCTGTCCATCCTTGCATTCCCATACATATATCTCCATCGTCCGTCCATCCATCCATCCATCCATCCATTCACCCACCCATCCATTCCTTCCTCCGTCCCGGTCTACCCACCCATCCCTCCCCACACCCATGCCAGTCCTTGTCTCTTTTTCTGTCCCACAGTTACGTACCCATTACCCAGGCATTGCTTTGTTCTGTGGAGTGTCTTGCCTTCCTTTGTTTAGTTTCTAGACCATTGGCCACCCTTCAGGTTACAATGAAGATGCATCCCAGCTGCTCTGAATGGTGGACCATTGTTGGGAAGGTAGGAGTGTGGTCTGGAGCCCAGATGAGAGAGTCAGGTGGATGGAGCAGGATGGTGCTTAACGGGGGCAGGATGGAGCAGTTGGTAGGTGGGGTTCAGCTGAGCTTTCTTAATTCTATGTGTGATTCTTCTGCTTTCAATAAAGCTTCAGAGCATCCAAGACCTTGGCTCATTCTGTCTGTGCCTCAGTTTCCCTTTCTGGGCCTGGCTCGCACAGGAGGGCATGTATCAAGGATCATGAAGGAAGGACAGAGGTGCTAACTATGTGGTGTAACAGGGTTGCACGGTACCTGGCCTGGGTGAGGACTGGCAGGATGCCACCCGAGGAGCCACGTCACACCAGATCTTTTCTTTCCCAGTGTCTTTATTATGTATAATGTTCACTCCCCCATTCAAGTACACTATTCCCAGTCCCTTGAGACCCTTGGTCAGGCACCAACCCTCTGACCCAGATCCAGCCTAGTAGGCAGTCCTCCTAGCTCCTTTAGCTCCGTTAGCTCCTTTAACTCCCTTCTATAGTCCCTTGCCAGGCACAATCCCTCTGGCTCAGGTGCCTCATCTACCAGAGGTAGCCTCCTGGCTATGGGCTAGCTCAGTCCCTCATAGGCAGAGCTTTACCCTCCCCTGTCTCCTGCCCTGGCAGGTTTCCTCGGGCAGAACTTTCCCAAGCTCTTGCCTCTCTCTGAACTGAGTCTTAGTCAGGTTCCTTAGACTCTGGGCCGGGCTAACAGAGTCCAAGTCCAGGGGTGAGGCATCCAGGCGCCATCTTTTACTTACTTCAGTGCCTGAGCCTCAGATAGCACCTGAGGCTCCTTTACTGGTACTACCTCCCCTAAAAGGTCAGTAGCCCAAATAGCCCATTCCCTGCAACACATGGGAGCCCCTCCAGGAAACAAGAGGTGAGACTCAGTCCTCCTCACCCTTGTCTGCTGTACATTGCACCTTAACCCCTGCCTGGTGCATGTGCCCAGCTGGAGACTTCACCTGCCTCCTTGTACACCACCCACCAGGCTCCATGCCTTGAGGCAGCAGCTGCCCATGGGCTTATTCCAGGGGAAGGTGTTGAGCTCAGTCTAATCCTTCCTGGAGTTGCAATGTGACTAGGGCGGGGCCTCGTCCTCTGGCTTGATGCTTCATCCCCTGGGGGGGGGGGGGGAGGTCGGGAAGCTTATTCCCTCCACCTGCCCCTCAGACTGCCTTGCCCTTTGGTGCTTCTGGGAGCAGGGGTGGGGCATAGGGGTGAGGTTTCCATGGTGCTTAAATCAGACTCCGCACCCTTAGAAATCTGTAAATTCACTGCCCTAGGGAAAGGTTCCTCTGACTCCTGTTGTTTGTTTATTTATTTTAGGCATTTGTAACCCACCCATCCTGCCACAGGCAGCTCTGGGCAGCGCACAATATAAAACATTAACATTAAAGTAACTTTTAAAATAGACAACGGGAGGTATAAAAAAATCCCCAACCATCCCCCACCCTAACCCATTCCCCCCACAAAAGCGAGGCGAAACAGCCACATCTTGCAACAGCGTCGAAACACGGGGAGATCCGGGGCCAAATGGGCCTCCACCGGCTGGGAGTTTCACAGCCATGGGGCGGCCACCGAGAAGACCCTCCCCATCTCCATTATGAAGACATCTCCCTGGAATCCTTGGTCCTGGGGGTGGAGGTATCCACAGGAAGTCATGCTTGTTGACTTGTAAACCCAGAAGATTGAAAAATCCGGAACTTTAAGATGTGTGTAAAAATGCCCGGTGCTGATGGGCAACGGTAAAGGGCATCCTGCAGTGCCAGTCTTTAGAACATAGGAAGAGGAAGATGGGCTCCTGATTGGCAGTCTGTGTGTCCAACACGTTGCCTGCACTGAGTCCAGCCCCTCCCCCTCTCCCAGGAGGAACCTGATGGTACTGGCAGTCTATGGGGTGGGGGTCTGGAGCAAGAGCAGCAGAGCAGACCCAATAGAGTCAGCCTGCCCCCCAAGGAACTGCAGCCTGTCTTTAGGTGGCAGGACACTGATGTGTGTGTGGGGTGTGTGTGTGTGTGTGTCCTTTGTAGCAATATTAGGCAAAGCTTCCTAGTTGAATGAGCAGCTGGGCAATGGAATAAGTTTCTTAGAGAGGTTGTGAAATTTGCTTCATTCAGTGGGATGAACGAACGTGATGGTGCTAGGGCACCACCATGGACTTACCCCCCCTGGGTTCGGGCCACTACTGAGGCTGGGATTCATCCGGGCCCCCACCTAATGTGATGAGAGTCTGGGTGCCGGGGGGGGAGGGCAGGTAGCCAAATGAACGTGCGGCTGCCTGCCCCCACACTGCATGTAGCACCCCCTCAGATGGGCATCCCTGGTGGCAGACCGCCATGACACCTGGCACCGGGGTGGAGGGGGAGAGGGAGGGGGAGGCGGGGATAAACCCTGGCTGGGTTAGGTAAAGTGGACTTTCATATGTGAAAGCCCACTTTACTCCTCATTGGGCAGCTGGATCATGACCAGGGTAGGCGCCAACCTGGGTTGTGACTCTGTGACTTCCCTGAGTCACAGCGAGAGCTAGCCCTTGCCATGGTCAGGATCAATCCTGGGCAAACATCCATTGCTTTCTAACATGGCGGTGGTCCCCAGCCACCATCATGCTTGAAAGCCCCCAATGTTTTTAAGAAGTGGCTGGAGGCCACTGGGCGTGCCCGGCAGAAGTTAGGAGCAGGTGATCGGAGCTCCCATGTGGCCTGCCATTATTTTTGCCAATAATTCCGCTTGTGAGGTGCAGATGCAAAAATAACTGCTGGATCCTGCATCTGCGATGACAGAGCCCACAAAGAAGCCATGAGAGTAACCCAGGAGCAGCCGAAAAAATTTCTGGCAGACCCAGAGTGGATCCCAGCTCCCAGCATCCTAGGCCGCAAACAAAGATGGCGGACGAAAATCAGGCGGGAAAAGAAATGGCCCTGCAGGAACCAGCGTCCGTGCACTGCACACCAATGAAATCTTGTTGTCTATCCAGGCTGAATTAAAAGGAGTCCGTGAGGCCTTTAATACGTCTATGGACAAACTAAATGCCTCTGTAGTTCATCTTGGGGGGAAAAATAGAGACCATCACCCACCCGGTGGAACATATTGAAAATATAGTGGGATCCCAAGAAGATAGAGACCTGGATAGAGACTCTAGAATCCCCAAAGCCTGTAACAAAAAAGGAAGGGACAAGGGCGGCCGCCACAATGTAATCTAAATTATATCTTATTATGTATGAACAGTTATGGAACCCCAAACAATACAAGCAAAACAATGTCATCCTGGGGCACAATGGGTGGAATTCCTTCTTATGCCCGCATCTCTCTGGTGTTGAGTATCTTTGTAACAGGGTCTCTAAACACCAGAGAGCTTACAGAACTCTTAAACACCATCAAACAGTATATTTTATGGTTCGTTAGACCGATTGGTCAGCAATGTGTTTTAACATGGAGTAATACCGCCATCTAGTGTCAAATGGTATGTTTACCTATGCAAAAAGTTTTTGTAAAGGAAAAAAAAACAACAGTTGTTTTTCCAACGGGTGGAATGACTTTGTGGGTTTTTTTGGCGCCAAGACTAAACCCTATAAATAGCAGGGGTCTATGGTCCGACCCCCCCATAGCTTCACAGCCATGCCAAAAAAACTTGAAGAGAGGCAGAGCTCCCAAGTGAGTGAAAATGGGTCTTTGTCTTTTTTTTAAAGCATATTTAATGTAAGGGATGTGGGGTCTATTTAAAAGGTAAATTAGATTGTTGGCATTGTTATATACGTGTGTGTGTGTGTGTGTGTGTGTGTGTGTGTGTGATGAAAGGGAAGGGAGAGGGTTAAAATGCAGGGGTGGGTTGCTTAAAAACCAGACAGGCTGTCCTTTCATGCTGAAGGATTTCAGTGGGGGGGGGGCATGAAAGGGAAGGGAGAAGGGATACTTTAAAAAGCATATTAAAGTATTGGAAAAGGTATGTGTTTAAAGAGACAGGCAGTACTTTCATGCTGAAGGATTTCAGTGTGTGCGTGTTTTGATCTGCTAAAACGGAGCCTAGGGGAGGGCTGTGAAAAGATGCAGTTTGAAATGCTAACGTGCCTTTAAACAGCAGGCTTTGGGGGGGGGGGTGTGCACGTGTGTGGCACGGCTGTGTTGAAAGGTTAATTTAAAGGGCTCTGCTTAAAAATGCATGGGCTTTTTTAAAAAAAAACAGACAGGTTGAAGGATTTCAATGTGTGTGTGTGTGATGAAAGCTGCATTTGAAAGGGAGGGGAGCCGTTGCATGGGGGTGCTTTAAAAAAGCAAACAGGCTGAAGGCTTTCAACGTGTGTGTCATGAAAGGTGCATTTGAAAGGGAGGGGACCGTTGCAGGGGAGAGTGTTTTAAAAAACAGACAGGCTGTCCTTTTATGCTGAAGGATTTTAATGTGCATGTCATGAAAGAGGCATTTGAAAAGGGGAGTGGGAACTGGCTTTTAAGCAGTGGTAAAACAGTATTGAAATGTTAATTTTAAAAGGAGGGGTTGGAGATTTTAAAACACGCAGGCTGTACTTTAAGAATGGTGCAACAGCGCCCTCTGGGTTCTTTTTTTTAAAAATGAGCTCAACGTTAAGAGCTGCTAACCATGGCCCTCTGATGGATATTTTAAAAATTACCTCAGCGTTAAGAGTTGCTAACCAATGCCCTTCGGTGGATATTTTTAAAAATTAGTTATTGCGTTGTTTTTAAAAACAAAAGAGATGTTTTTTATATTAATGGTGTTATTTATTTTTTAGAACAATTATCAAGCCGAACTCTCTGTTTTTAGGGCTCCGACGATATTGGAGGAGTTTAGCAGACCGCTGCCTGCCGATGAAAATGACACTGGGGGTAAATATTATTGAACAATCGATAATTGCTTTTAAAAACAAGAAGTTTGTAGAGCATTTATTTAAAAGGCACCCGTTATTGTTTTGGGGGCTTGTAAGGTAATGGTAGAGAACTTGACAAACGGCGAGGGGCAGACACCGACGCAAGGAGTTAGTAAGTGGTTTTCAAAATAGAATGACAGGACATGCGGTGTTTTTTGTTTTTTTATGTAGTAACATTTTTATTTTTATTATATCACAGGTTTGCGACAGGGAACATCTGAAGCGGGCGGCAGCGACCACAAAGGCTTGAGTAAGAGGCCCCGGGAAGCAAGTGCAGAGAGGGCTTGCAAAAACCTCAAAGCTCTGGTCCAGAAGAACCCACCACAAATGACAGCAATTGTCCATCGCGGCTACGAATTGGATTCTGAGGAAGACTGCGTTGAAACAAAGTTGACCAACAATTGTGAGACTTCGCACGCCCCTGTGGTTCCGCACAACCATACGCCCGGTTTCGAGCTGACAAATGATCATTGTAGACAAATACGTGATTATCTAGCAGCTGTTGCTTTTGCGAAAGGGTTGCTAGATGCTAAACAAAATAACTTTGCTTCGCATATGGTGAAGGCGATCGCTTATCAGAATGTTACTTTTTTTCAGCTCCTCGCTGAGAGTCTTGAGCAGATGTTAATGCTTGAGAATTACCTGCAGCAGTGCGATCGACACGGGTCTATGCTTGTAAGTGTTGCAGGAGTCGGGGGTGCCTCTAATAAACGTAGGGAAGGGGGGTTAAAAAATAATAATAATAAAATGAAACGGGTAAAAGGGAATCTTAGAAAAATAAAAAGGAGGCTTACGGGGGTTGGGG
>QEPC01000313.1:190799-217626 GCA_003113815.1 Sphenodon punctatus
CCCCCCCCCAAACCAAACCAAGTAACAATGAACACTACTCATCATTTTGAGTATTATGTTTGGTTGGAGTTTGGTTTTGATTTTGGAGATTTTCATTTTCTTTTCATTCATTTCTGTTTAGTTTATTTTGGCTATGTCATTATTTTTGCCAGGAACAACAATAACAACAAAACCCTCATCTTTGTTGTTATTCCTAGAGAAAATAATGAAACAGATAAAATAAATGAAAACAAAATGAAAAAACCTAAAATGAAATGAACAAACTGCTTAAAAAAGAAAGAAAATTGCATGCTCATTCATTGCTCTAATTTTGTTCAAGACTATTGAAATTTTAAAAAACAAAACAAAAAACAAGGAGCATTTTTTTTTCCTTTATCCATTTCAGCTCTGGTTTTGAGCACCACATTTCAAGAAGAATTTTGGAAAACTGGAGAAGATTCAGAGGAGAGCAACAGAGGTGGATCTAGAATGCAAGCCCTAAAAGGAAAGACTAAAGGAATCAGCTATTTTTGATCCCCCCAAAAAGAAGACCAAGGGGGTGACACAAGAACAGTTTTAAAATATCTGAAAGCATGCTGCAAAAAGATGGTGAACATCTGTTCTCTGCAGGGAATGGGCTTAAACTGGTGCGAGATAGATTTCGGTTAAATAGTGGTAAAAAAAAACTCAAGTGCACAATACCCTGGAAATTCCTCAACTGCAAAAACAAAAGGATGATGTAGAGGAGGAAGATCAGGATTTGAAAGCTCATATGGATGAAGATGAAGAGGAGGAGGAAGATAAATAATTATGCTGCAGTTTAAAACAGTATGGTTTATTGCTGTGTACATGACTTTCATTTAGAATTTTCAAAAATGTCAAGTGATCACTTTTTAGATGATTCCCCCTCTCCCCCCCCCAAAAAAAACAGGATTGGCAAGTTTCTTTATGCACTTGTAATTTGTTATTGAAATACCATTGGTAAAATAACCCATTGTATGATTGTCTTTATTACATAATTATCAAATAAGTAAATTATGTAAAATAAACTTTAACTATCCTGCTGCAGACAGAGGGTGGAATCCTACTCCTGGATTACTCCAGCGGTAGGGGCAGTAGTGAGCTGGGCGGTGGGTGCTCAGACTCACATGCACCCTGAGAACGCAGCAAGCAGCGCGGGGCATTGAGCCTTGCGTAGGCGCAGTTTGTCACGGAGGAACATAGGGTCACACGTGTGATACTGGTCTACAGGTAGGCCACAAGCCTAGTAAATATATAAAGCAAAAGGTTCAACATGTATGTAATGTTACAATTGAAAACTGTGAAACTGGAACCAGAACCGTAACACTGACAAAACTCCAGGAANAACATGTATGTAATGTTACAATTGAAAACTGTGAAACTGGAACCAGAACCGTAACACTGACAAAACTCCAGGAAATGAACACAGGTAAAAGAATGTGTATTGGGAACCCTAGCCAGACAGAATCCTATGGAGATGCAAATGGACCTTTCTGTTTGCCTGGGTTGCCTACGTGACAGGCCTCAGGTTTCTCCAAAGCAGCAAATCCCAAACAAAGAGACCATGAAAGGTATATAAAGGAGAGCCATTAAGCCATTGGGAGCTGTCGCTTGGTCAGAGTCATCTTGAGCAACCATATCTGCATACTGAATCTTGCCAGCAAGCAAGACTGGAAGACATGGGCTGAGAGGCAGGATTTTGCTTTCTACCAACTAAGAGATCAGTGCCCAGTCTTTCTACATCTATGACTGAGGAAGCAGAACTTATGGACCTTTGTAGGGTAAAATCCTTATTTAGGAACTCAACCAGTATAGATTAGGAATGTGTTATATTTACCTTTTGATTTCTAGTAACCACTCTGTATCAATTATCTTGCTTATGTAAATCAATAAACTAACTTCTTATCTTTATGAAGAAGTGTCTGTGTCTAACATTGGAACACAAGTGAGCAACAAGGGCTTTCAAACTCTTGGGACCTCAGAGATTAAAGAGTCTGTAAACGGGAAGGATCGGGCCCTTGGGTGACAAAGGAGTTGTCCCTGCTACAGGATTGAATCAGCCAGAGAATAAACTGATTCAAGGGGGCTGTAAGCGAGGGAATCTGAGTCACTCAAACCCGGTAAATTGGGGGCTGCGGACCTCCAACCTGTGACAGTGGCACCCTGAACGTGAAGGGTTAAGCGCAGTTTGTGAACCAATGTGTAGAAAATAGAGGGGAATCCTCTGAGGGGAGTAAATCCCAGACCTGCAGAGACTGAGAGTGCCAGTGACCATCTGGAACTCAGCTCTGAGAGTGGAATAAGCATATCCTTGAATAGAGTGCGCTGAGTTTGTTGTTTTAGTTTTAATTTCGGGTCAGGGACAGTGAACAAAATAGGGCTCCCAAAGCACTTTCACCACCTGAGAAGGTCAGCACTGAGCAGGGAAGCCCGAAAGAGAGGTCTTGAAGCAGAAGGGAAAACTAAACAGCAACTGTGAAGTAGTTGATACGAGAATTTGAGATGAGCACGAATGGAACAGATTGAAACGGAGCGGGGGCAGCAAACCCCACTCCAAACCCCTCTCCATCCGATCAGCAACCAGGAGATGGAGATGCGCTGCCAAACGTGCCTCAAAACCCCCTTCCAACTGATCGGCAACCGGGGGACAAGGTTCAAACCCTGAACTCGAGATGGCCAGAATAAGAATGGACCAGGAGCTCAAATTAGAGCGAATGAGAGCAGATGAAAAGGAAAAAGAACGATGGATGTAGTTTGAACTTGAGAAAATGAAACAGGAGGAAAAAGAAAGAGAGAGACAGGAAAAAGAAAAAGAAAAAAAACATCAAGGAATCCAGCCCACAATACCCTTTGGAAACAACGCTGGAGCCAGAATTGGGGACTACGCACCATTAATTCCACAATGTGATGGGAATCAATGTATAGATGATTACTTCACAACCGTGCTTCATGTGTTTCATCAAGAACACATCCCCAGCTAAATGTGGCTCAAATTAGTGTTACCCAAACTCCCAGTGAAAGCAAAAGAGGTCTACAACACAAAAATAGAGGAGAACTCAGTGCTGACTTTTGATTATTTCAAAAAGGCAGTTCTTGAGACTTACAGGATTACTCCAGAAACTTTTCACCAAAAATTACACAGTTTTAAGAAGGCAGAGGGTATGTCATATTCAGATGTTTGTAATATGTTGAAACAATATGGGGTGAAATGGTTAGATGCATGTGGGAATGTCACTAAGGAACAAATTATTAACTCTGTATTACTTGAACAGTTCTCTACTTTGTGTATCCCAAATTTAAAAGCACACCTGCTGAATAAGGAGATCACAAATCTCAAAGAGGCAGGGACAAGGGCTGATGCATTCACTGAAAATGCTATTTTAGCTTATGGGGAAAAGAAACCAAAAGATGGGGAAAATCCAAACAAGGGTTTAACCATAAGCAGAATGGGTACAAAAATCCACAATCTGAGCAAGGACACTTGACCCAGAACAAACCAAATGAGAATGGGGGTGGGGGGAGACAAGGATCACCCAGACTCCAAAGAACACACACCTCCTAATCCTCTAATAATGATTCACGACAGTGCTTTAACTGTAAGCAAACAGGGTATATGGTACGAGACTGCCCCCCAAAAAGGGAGTTTCATGACCCTAAAGGGGAGTCTGATGAGATTGTTGGGACTGTCGGTGTGAATTTTGTGTCTGTAGTTCAACCCATCCCCAGAGGTGTTGATGATTGCTATATTATCCCTAACCCACCCACAGGGAATCAGTTGCTACAAAAACCTTCTAAGGTGAATGGAGTAAACTGCATGGGGAGAGTGGACAATGGTGCACACATGGTTATGGTACGGGAGGACTTGATCCCAAAAGATAACATAAACACTCATAGAAAGATTATGGTATCCCTGGAAACAGGAATCAAGGATATTCTGCCCACAGCAACAGTAGATTTAGAATGGGAGGGCTCAAAGGGGCCCATCCAGGTGGCTGTACTCCCCAGAAAGGCAGAAAATGAAATGTTGGTTGGGAATGCTATAAACAAATGGATGCTGGATGGGAGGGTGGAAAAAGCCCAATCCCAGGAACATGGGGAGCCGGAGAGAAACCCGGGAAGGGAGGGTGAGGGGCAACAAGACTCAGAGAGCCCTACACAAGTTGCACCTCTACCCCTGGAACATGGGGAGACAGAGAGCAAGCCTAGTGGAGGGGAAGGGTTACAGGAAGGCTCTAGAAGTCTTACAGATCCTGCATCCCAACCTGTGAAATCCACTCAGGGGCAGGAAAACCCCAAACAGGAGTCCCCAAACCAGCCAGAAGGCAGGGGAGGACAAGACTCGGGGAGTGAACTGCATGTCCCTGTCTTACATGGGGAACTGAAGGGAGTGAAGCCAATGGGTCAACCTGATTCTGAAGCCCACAACTTGGCACCCCACCTTACACAGGATGGACCAAATTCTGCAGAATCAAACTGGGTAACCACCGCGGAGGGAGAGTTAGAGGCTGGAGACGCCCCTACTCAACCCAGGGGGTTGCAGGATGGCCTGGAGGTTTGTTGTTCTACCTTAAGAGAAGGGGGGAAGCGGCTAACTGAACCCAAGGGGTTACAGGCAAGCCAGGAGGTGGAGGATTCTACCTTAAGAGGAGACGGGAAGGTGCAAGAAACCTTTCCCGCAATGGAGGGGGGAACTATGAGTGTCTCTTCCCCAGGGATAGAAATGCACCACCCTGTAATCCTAAAAGGCCAGGAGCAGGGGTCTAAGAGTGAACTGTGCGCCTCTGCCTTACCTAAGAAGGAACAGGGAAATGCTACTGAAGTAGAGACTGGAGGGGAGGAAACGGTTAAGAGTGTCCAGGGTCAAGCCGCTGCACTTGGTAAACTGAATCCTCAAGAGTTTCGTGTGGAGGGGTCTGAGGGGGCACTTGGGGGTTCTCACACCCATGTCACAAAGTCAGACTCCCAAGTAGGAGAAATACATGATTATATGGACCCATGGGAGCCTGCAGGTACAAACAGAAGTTGGGGGCAGGGCACAAGAAAGGCTGCTGACAATAGCCCCTTCACAGAAGCAATTTTTTTGCTGGGTGATTGATTTTAATGCAAAGACATCCAAACACAGCATCACAGCCATGGGGGAAATGCAAATGCCAAAGGACAACTGTCTACCCACTGGGAATTATAGCATTGCTCCTGATGAAAAGTGATTTCAAATGCAGAGTTACACAGACAACAGAAGGGGGGTGCACAGTAGTGTTAAAGGTACCACACTTACTCCACACTCACTCCACACCCCCTCTTTTGTCTCCTAATAATACTTCTGATCTACAGTCTGGATAGCCCAGGTAAATCAGACAAAGAAGTTATGACATGGGGAAAAGACATACAGCCAATAAGAAACAGGTTGACAGATAATCTGGAAACATGGCCAAAGTTTGTAACTGGGGAATAAAGGGTATTAACATGGCGTTCCCACCCATTTGTCACAGTCTTATGCAAACACCTACTGATGTACCTTGAAGGGTATGGGCCACAGAAACCCCACATGCAACACAGGGCGGAGGGACATAGACACCTCAGGGTATACCCCTACAAGATATTGAACCCAGAAATACTGAATCCTGAAGATCACTCCACTACGACATGGTGGAAAACACATGAACATGATAGCCCCACAGGGCTGACAGAGAGTTTGGAAAATCAAAAGTCTAACTTTAATAGGATTCCAGCACATGGAAATAAGGTGGCAGGGTTGCATATCCCTACATACACCGGTAGGACACACCAGTCTATGCATGTTACGGTACTCTGTCGTGTCCACTGCACGTGCTGTCTTATGGGGGGCTGTCACGGAGGAACACAGGGTCACACACGTGTGATACTGGTCTACAGGTAGGCCACAAGCCTAGTAATATATAAAGCAAAAGGTTCAACATGTATGTAATGTTACAATTGAAAACTGTGAAACTGGAACCAGAACCGTAACACTGACAAAACTCCAGGAAATGAATACAGGTAAAAGAATGTGTATTGGGAACCCTAGCCAGACAGAACCCTATGGAGATGCAAATGGACCTTTCTGTTTGCCTGGGTTGCCTACGTGACAGGCCTCAGGTTTCTCCAAGGTGGGAAATCCCAAACAAAGAGACCATGAAAGGTATATAAAGGAGAGCCATTAAGCCATTGGGAGCTGTCGCTTGGTCAGAGTCATCTTGAGCAACCATATCTGCATACTGAATCTTGCCAGCAAGCAAGACTGGAAGACATGGGCTGAGAGGCAGGATTTTGCTTTCTACCAACTAAGAGATCAGTGCCCAGTCATTCTACATCACTGACTGAGGAACCAGAACTTATGGACCTTTGTAGGGTAAAATCCTTATTTAGGAACTCAACCAGTATAGATTAGGAATGTGTTATATTTACCTTTTGATTTCTAGTACCACTCTGTATCAATTATTTTGTTTATGTAAATCAATAAACTAACTTCTTATCTTTATGAAGAAGTGTCTGTGTCTAACATTGGAACACAAGTGAGCAACAAGGGCTTTCAAGCTCTTGGAACCCCAGAGAGTAAAGAGTCTGTAAATGGGAAGGATCAGACCCTTGGGTGACAAAGGAGTTGTCCCTGCTACAGGATTGAATCAGCCAGAGAGAAAACTGATTCAAGTGGGCTGTACGCGAGGGAAACTGAGTCACTCAAACCCGGTAAATTGGGGGGTGCGGACCTCCAACCCGTGACACAGTTTGCGAGGGCCACAAAATTGCACCCCTTGTATTTAAAAATTATTATTTATATATACCCCGCTAGACAGCTATGAAGGTGCTCTTATTAAGCAGGTGTTTACCATTGCTAAGTTGCCACTCTCTCAAGGTTATCATATGTCAATAACATCTACAGACGTACCTCTATTAATAAAACTTTATTATAATTTTCCAACCTTGGTGTTACTAACAGTTGGAACTGGTATAGTCTCCTAGACTAAATGAAAAAGTACATCCATTCCATTCATGGGAGTTTGGAAGAATGGTGACAGTGGGATTTTTAAATAGGAATGTGCCCTAATGTTCTGAAAACTCTTCAATTCACGCCGAGTCCAACTTTTAAATGACTGATGCCAGTTCATCTTGACTGTAAAGATGAAAGAACGTGAACTTGTACATTTCCGCGAGTTGTGGCAGTCTGTAATCTACTGGGACAGGAGTCACTCTGATTCTCTACTCAAATCTCACACCCTATATACTTCCCCTGTTTATGGCAATCTCTCTCTTTGAATCTCCTTATATATGCACCCATTTATGAAAACCCTCTTGGTGGTATTTAATCAATTTCTGACAATTATCGAAATTTCCTTCTCTTTCTTAGAGATCTCTTGTTTTCCTTGACTGGACCACACTATCCAGCCACTTTATTTGTCTTTTCTCACGTTATTGACCCTTCTCAATTTACTCAATTCCTTTGCTTCCAAGCTGTTCACTAGTTTTACTTTCAAAATGACTTTTCAATCCCTCTAATTCCCAGCAACCCTATTATTGAAATGTTGATGGTCATAGTTGATTATCAGTGGCCAGATGTTACAAGCAGGACAAAGTCAACACTGCGAGCATGATTGAAGGGCAGGTGATAATTGGGATCATGTAGGAGATAAGCTGTTCAAATTTGCTTAACTCAGCTGATTCCCATTCCATCTAAAGTGACAACAACTGTCGAGAGCTGCCTGTGGACTTACGCTGAAAGGGGGGGGGGGGCTAGAGTACAGCTTGAGGGATCTGAGTTAGCCTTGGAGTGGACCCTTCTACCTGGTCAGCTGAGGAGCATCACAGAAATGGAATCACTGCTGTGAACTGTATGTGGTGGGTTTGGTGTTGTTTTTCTCTGCCAGCAAAATGGTATGAAGCACAATAGAACTTTTTATCGTCTACCACAGTGCTTCCCAAAGTGTGTGTAAGGAACCAAGTCCTTGACCGTCTTGTCAAGTTCACAACCACTGTTGAGTCAGAGTCAAAAGGTCAAACCAAGGAAATAAGGGCACAGGGCTAGAGAAGGACCAGGGCGAGGCTGATGGCCAGAGAAGGGCTGAGACCAGGAGCACGGGCTTGCCAAAGGCTGAGGGCCAAAGCATGAACTGGACAGAAATTGAAGGTGAGGGCCAGAGCACAGGTTGGCCATGGGGAAGATCTGGAGCACGCTGGGTGATGACTGAGGCAGGTGGGCTGGAAGCAGAGCTTGAAGTGAAGTTCAGGAACAGTCTGGCACAAAGACACTGGAAATGGTTCTACCAAACCTCCCTTTCCTGCTGGGTGGCCTTTTATGCCACGAAGCAGCCAATGAGGTGAGCAGGAGGTGTGTCATGGGCATCTGAATAGTTACCCTTCAGCTGATGTGTCAAGCCAGGTGTCAGGACTGTGGGGCTGGCCCCTGCCTGAAACCAAAAAGATGCTGTTTCAAGAAGACTTGTAGTTCCCACAATGTGGTCCATAGGTCACTGTTGATAATGAGGCCATGGTGAGTATTTTGTGGCTGGAACAGCCAGGGCTACAGTAAAGACTTGAGTCACAACTGGTTCCATAGCTGTCTGTGGCGGATCGTCAACAAGCTAGTTCTCTTCATTCCAAAATGGAGCAGGAGACAACGACCAGATTCCTCCAATATCCCGTGATCCAAGACCATTGTCTGGGCATTGCCCAATTGTCCAATTGGGAATGTCCAATTAGGTGAGGTCTCTGTCCGCTGTATATATTTATATTTATATTCCTTCGCAGAGGCTCAGGGCGACGCCCAACAATAAAAGTATATAAAACTCTTAAAATATAACAGCCTAAAAAAACCTCCGTCTTCCCACAAACCCCCATCAGAACTACCCAATACCATCTTCCAAATTTCCCACACCCCAGTCCCCTCACAACACTACCCCAAAACCACCCATCACAACCCACCCTATCCCCACCTGCCAAATGCTTTTTCAAAAGTCTTACATCACCTCCGGAAGATGATCAGGCCTGTGCTCAACCAAACCTTCAGGGGAAGGGAGTTCCATAACATTGGGTCAGAAATCGAGAACATCTTCCTGAAAACCCTTGTTGTATGAACAAGGTTGACAGACGGTACCCACAGGAAGGCACTGCCGCAGGGACCACAATTGGAAATAGAAGGGTAGGCCGTCTTTCAGATAAGTGGGGCCCAGACTGCTTAGCGCTTTAAAGGTCAAAACTAGCTCCTTGAATTGTGCCTGGAAAGCTATAGGTAGTCAATGCAGACTTCCGAGCACCGGTATAATGTGTTTCCGGTGCTGAAAGGAGCCGAGCTGCCGTGTTCAGCACCAGCTGCAGCTTCTGAACAGTCATCAAGGCCAACCCCACATAGAGAGCATTGCAGTAATCAAGCTTTGAGGTGATGAAAGCATGAATGACAGTGGCCAGATCCTAATTATAAAGAAAAGGCTGCAGCCTCCTCATCAGATGGAGTTGGTGAAAAACTCTCCTGGCTACCACCAAAACCTGCAAATCCAGATGGAGGAAGAGGTCCAGAAGTACTCCAAAACTGCACACCTGAGTGAACATCAGGGGTCGGACTCCATCAATAACAGGAGATCCAATCCCCTCCAGGTTACAGGGCCGGTAAACCATCATCACTTCAGTCTTGTCTGGATTCAGTTTCATCTGCCGCATGGTCTACACACTCTGATGCGGCAAATGAAGCATCAAATTCCTCTTTAAATGGGATTCTGTCCCCTGGTGGCAGCAGGGGAGGGAGGTGTGGCGTCGACTGCCTGGTGGGAGCAGGCAGCGGGGAGATGAGGAGAGGTGCCAGTGGTGAAAGTACTGGGATTAATGTTAGATAGAATTATATGTAGTTATGGGATTTTTGTGTAAATTGTCTTTATATTGGATGTATTATGGATTTATTATTGTGTGGGTTCCCTTGCGTGGGATTTAGACCCACACGGTATTTATTGTATTTTTATTTTATATTTGATATTTCACAATTTATTGTGTGGCTGATTAGCCATTGCAAAACAAAACAAAAATACAGTATACAATCAACATAACACTTCTACAAGATAAAACAACAATAAAATACCCCAAAGGGTATTAAAAACCATACAACATAAACATAATGTTTACAAAGATTAAAACGTTAAAACCCAAAACCCTGTACAATGAGAGCCGAGGCTTACCTTTTGAAATCAGGGATTGCCAAGGAATACTTATCCCACAAGCCAATGAGTACTGTCAGGAAGGAAATCCTGATGAGGACAAGTGACATTGGAAGGCAGGTTGAGATAGGGTATATTAACACCTCAGCCCATATGTGAGCATATCTTGATTGAGTGTCGAACTTGGGGCAAATGGCTCGTTATTTAACTTGCCCCATTTCGCTGAAAGCTAAGCGTGTAATGTTCCGGGCGCGAGTGAATTCATTCCCCTCCAGTGTGCTAGAGGGCCGGTTCCGGGAATTCCCTTTCTTGAAAGGTAATGCCCTTTTGATTATGCGACAGTTGAGACTGTGGAGCATATCGTTCTCTTTTGCCATCTATATGATGTCCTTAGAGACCGGATGATTGACCACATACCCATGGATTCCCCAGTAGATCAGCCGGTACTCTTTTGGGGTTACTTATAAATAACTCGGATCCCCAAGTTAACTGTGATGTTGCTTCCTTCCTACTTCAGGCGGTGCACATTAGGACTAATTTTTTGGAATTTAAATCTATCAATGACAATTTATTGAAAGATTTGATAGATTGGGTAAGCTTAATGGAGGTTTGCCCTATTGGACTTGGGATTCGTATTTCAGTTCCTTAAGGTTATGTATATGTTTTTAAAGATATTATTATTTATAATATCTATGTATGTATATTGAGTCCTTATTGGTTCAATTGTCTATTTGTTTGTATATTTGTTTACTTAAAAGCAATGGTCTGTGGCCACGCTTGATAATAAAACTGAACTGAAACCGAACAACCCAAAAGGGGCTATAGTCAATTCAATTTACTAACATAAACCCAGTGTAAGAACAGTGCCACACTTCTAGTAACCTCTTTAGAGGAGTCTCCTAACAGCAATTTTATATAGAATTCCCAGGGTCTACAAGGGAACGGGGCAATCAGGGGAGATATCAATATTTTCCGTACTTTCTCATACCTGGGGCAATCCAATATAATATGCTTGACAGACTATATTCGTTGGAGATTACATTTACAGAATTGCTCAGCCAAGACTATCCCCTGATATCTACCTTCAGTCATAGCTGACGGGAAATAATTTATCCTAGGCAAGAAGAAGAGTCTCCTATTTGTTGAAATTTTATTAGTGGTCAAAAAACCAAAAGCAGCTTGAATTGTTAGTAGCAACAGCTTAGTAGTAATCAACACCTTGGAGATTGTTTCTAGATTAAAATAATCTACTTTATTGAGAAGTACATTGTGATAGGAAAGGCCTATCCCTAGGTCTTACTAGCTAGCTGCCACCAGCATGGTGGCCGGTCATGTTGAAGGTCAGAGAGAGAAGTTAGGAATGGCGAAAGGTCAGGAAGAAGGAGGAAGTCCAGTAGGAGCTTCCTGGGCACATCCCACCTGGGAGGGGGCTTAGAAGCAGAGATCAGGAAAGGTTAAAGTGACACTCACACTAACTCACTATCTCTACTCCCAAATGCCCCTAGTGGTCATTAGGGTTTGTTGGTGCAAAAGGTGATGTCATCTGGAGCTGTTTTTCCAACACCCCTTCTCATCGCCTGTCGCACCGGCTCACGACTCCCATTTGCTCACGTAGCATCTGGAATCGATCCCTTGGTAGTGGCTTGGTCAGTCCATCTGCCACCATTTCTTCAGTTGGGCAATACTTCAACTCAATTAGCCCTTCTTCCTGTGCCTCTCGAACATAGTGGTACTTTATGTCAATGTGCTTCGTTCGAGACTTGGACTTCTCCATTTGTGAGAGCTTAATGCAACTCTGGTTGTCCTCAAACATCGTGGTAGGCTTTGGCTCTTCAATTCCAAAGTCCAACAGCAGCTTGTGTATCCACACAGCTTCCCTGCATGCTTCACTAGCTGATATGTATTCTGCTTCTGTTGATGAGAGTGTAACAAGTGACTGCTTCCTGCTAGTCCAACTTATGGCTCCATCTCCATAGAGAAACAGGTGTCCACTGGTGGACTTGCGATCAGCTATGTCTTCAGCCCAATCTGCATCCATGTATCCCACCAGTCTAGGGTTGCTGCTTACTGGAATCTTCAATGCGTAGTGCGCGGTACCCTTCAGGTATCTCCCCAGTCTCTTGACTGCAGTCCAGTCATTCTTGGTTGGGGCACTTACTTTCCTGCTTAAGATTCCCACCGCTGTGGCAATATCTGGCCTTGTCACTGTGGCTATGTACAAAAGCTTGCCAATCGCTTTTCTGTACTGGTTGTTGGCTGCCAGAGGCTCATCATCTTCCCTTTGTTTCAGGAAATTGACATCCATTGGTGTACTGACCTCATTGGCATCTGTCAGTCCCAGACATTCCAAAAGATCCTTGATCTTTGCTTTCTGGTTGAGAAGATAACTTCCATCTTCTTCTTTTTCTATTTGAATGCCAAGGTAGTGTGAGATGCTTCCAAGTTCCTTCACCTCTACTTCCTTGTTTAGGTGCTCAACAATCTCGTGACTGTCTTGCTCCTGTTCACAACAGATGATCAGATCATCAACATAAGTCAGGATATAAGTCCACTTATTGTCTCTGAATCTTGAGTACAGGCAGGGGTCAGCTTTTCCTTGCGTGAACCCTTCCTTAAGCAGTAGCTGATTCAGTTTCTCATTCCATGCTCTAGCTGCTTGCTTCAAGCCATAAATGCTCTTCTGGAGTTTGCATACAAGCTTCTCCCTTCCAGGTTGCTCGAAGCCTGGTGGCTGCTGCATATAGATGTCTTCCTCAAGTTCTCCATTCAGGAATGCAGTTTTGACATCTAAATGGTTAACATGCATCTTTCTGGAAGCTGCTATGCTAAGTAGTGTTCTGATGGAAGTGTGCTTCACAACTGGTGCAAATGTTTCATCATAGTCTTCTCCATATATTTGGGAGTATCCTTTGGCTACTAGTCTCGCTTTGTAGCGCTGTACATCCCCTTCTGCATCCTGTTTGACTTTGAAGACCCATTTGCAACCTACAGGTTTTCTTCCAGCAGGTAGTTCCATAAGTGTCCAAGTTTTGTTCTTGTGTAAAGATTCAATCTCTTCCTTTGCTGCTTTCCTCCATTTTTCAGCTTCATGGGTTGTCATCCTTTCAACATCTTTCCATGTGCTGGGTTCTTGCAGCTCTGCACTTGTGGTGAGGTAGGAGTATCTCAAGGGTGGAACTCCTCTGTTGGACCTCTGTGAGCGCCTGGGTTCTGGCTCAGCTTCTGTGACCCCTTCTGAATCTGCTTCTGGTTCTGGTTCACAGATTGGCATTTGGTGCCTGAAGGCCTGCTCACTTGGTTCCTCTTGCATCTGGATTCTTGACTCCAGGTCTGGTAATTCACCTTTGGTTGGTCTTTGTCTTTCATCAAAGTACACAACATTGCAAATTTCAATATTACCAGTTTCAACATCAAGAATTCTCAGGGGAGTCAGTTATTGAGAACCTGGAGGATTCTGGTTTCTTTCCTTTTAGTTCCAGATCCTCTAAAGACAAGTGTTGGAATGCGTAGACTTCCTACTTGAGGAGTCTCATTGATGCCTCTGGTTTGGCTATTTAAAATGGCTCTATGTTAGGAGATCTTGAGGATGAGTTTACTTTTTTGTCCCATACCGGTTCTAGTATAGTAGATTATATATTAGTTTGGGACAAAATTCTGATCTCCATAATAGATTTTTCAGTTCTGACAGCCAGTGAGACAGAACATCAACTGCTGGCTTTGGTTCTGTCCATGCCAATGAAGTTTGGAAACTTCCACAAGTCCCAGGTTGTGGCCTCTGCTACCTTGGAGGGCTCAGTAATCACAAGAATTAAGTGGACTCCCGAGTTGGAAAGCTTTTCCCACCATTCATTTGATTCTGTGCAGTTAACAACACTGAGGGAGGTTATTTGTAGTGAGGGTGACAAGATTTTAGACACGTTCCATTTGATCACTGAAACTTTATTTCCATATTTGGTCTCCTCTCGGTCACTGTCAACCAAGGTTGGCAGGTTACCTGTGGAGTTGTTCGATAAAGAATGCAGAAATGCAAAGATCAAGCTTAGGAGGCAGGCTTGTGTGGTAAAGAATAAGCGGCAGAAACTTAAAAGATACATGGCAGTTCCCCCTAGGGGTGTACAGCAGGCACATCATTTGTTGTCATGTTCATTTACATTTACAAAAAACCCTTTGGGTTTTTTGGGGGTGGGGGTTGTAAACAAAAATGTTCATTTCCATTTTGGGGGGAGGGTTTGTTTTATTTTAAAAAAAATATTAATAAAAAACATTTTTCACTATGTGCGTGAAAAATGACCACCGGACCATTCTGTGCCATGTGCAGCCCTTTTCCAAAATGGTGCCGACACAGCTAGCACATGCATGCACGAAATGCCCCCCACAGACATTTGCATATGCACAGGTTTTTTAAAAATATTATTTATTAATTAATTAATTAATATTTTTAAAAATTCATTTTCAGCCGTTGCCATTCCCTTGTTTGTTTGTTTTCATATTTTAATTACTAAAATGAACAGAGCTTCGTTCTTTTTAGTAATTAAAAAACTAAAATGAATTGCACACCCCAAGTCCCATCCCCGACCTCCTGCCACAAATGGCAGCAAGTCGTCTTTGGCAGCTGCCTAGGGGCAAGGTTCTAGCCTTTTTAAGGCTCCTAGCAACCAGGACCCTTGCTCAGTCAGTTGAGCTGAATTGGAAAGCTGCCGCTAATGGTGGTGAATGCAGAGTGAATGTCATACTGCCTTTCCGAATAGGTGGTCCGTAAACGTTATCAAAGGTCTTCCTAAAGCCAATAACATTTCTCAGTATTGAAATTCAAGCACTCAACCTCTGGTGGGTGGGGTGGTGCATAAGGGTAGCTAATACTTTCACATAAGGTTAGTCACTGCTCCCAACTCCTTTTCCCATCTTCCGCAGTGTGGACATATCCACAGAAGAAGAATTGGCCAAAGCCACCTACCATAGACAGCTACAGCCAGGCCATCTCTGGAATTTGCATCGTGATCAATGAGAAATTCTGAAGACCGATAGTGGTCCATTGGTCTGTTGGTTCTAAATGAGTCTAGAGATGTATACCTAACCAGGCCTCCTGCTACAGTAGTGTGGCTATTTGTAAAAGTTGGTTTTGTCCTACTCATACAATTGAACAAATGATTGTAAACATTTCCATAATTGGGCTGCTGGGAATTAGAGATATGGAAAGCTGGAACGAAAAGCAATAAAATGACATATGGAAAGAAGAGAAATCTAGCAAATACAGAAGGTTCAGGAACAAAAGAAAAGACAGATGAAACAGCAGGCTGGCATGAACCAGTCAAGAAAAAGAAAGAGTTTCCGAGAAAGGGGAGGAAATTTTAATCATTATCAGAAATTAAGTACCTTCAAAGGCATTAACATAAACAGGGAGGGGTATATAAGGCATGAGATTTGAGTAGAGAGGAAGTGGGCGAATCTTGAGTTTGGAAAGGTAGTGCCAGTGAGAGGATTCCAATTCTCAAGGTGAGTAGATGAGTGCATCCTTTCTCTACCTGTTTGTACATCCCGGGATTGTGAGGATGGGATTTCATGTACAGCAGCAACAAATGTTTGACGTGAATCCCAAAAGTAGATGAATTCTATATTGTTGCATTTGTTTTAATGAAGCAAATTTGAAACGGGATTGGTTTCCATCTTTACTTGCAGTTTCAAATCTTTGCTTCAGTACTTCTATTTATCATTACTTTGGTGTCTGTCACTTTGAATACTACATTTGGGCATTTCTTTATTCTGCACTCCGTGTCTTCAGTGGGCACTACTTGGTGCTTTTAAAAAAAAAAAAATTGTGAATGTGATTCGTCCAACTCTACACACAATGCAACAGAAAGTCAGGAAAGTACTAAATAAGGAAGCCTAAATGAACCGAGTCAAAGGGTAAAAACTGATGCGATGAGGGCCCTCTATGGCCCGCCTAGGAAAGAGACACACCGGCACGTCGGTTTGTGAGTTACCAAATGTGATCCCACTGCTGCCCTGACCCATGTAGGCGGCTGGAATGGATGTGGTCTCCCAGATGATTCCAGACCCACAGTCCAGGCCAAGGGCTGCCCAGGTGGGCGAATGTGGGCCATAGTGGACCAGCACATGTGTTCCTGCTGCCACCCCCCACTGGGCATCAAGGGCTGCCATGGTTGACTGTGATTGGCCAACATGGTTGCCCGTCGTGACGGGGCTTGTGGGTGGGGCACCCAGCCACGTGTTTGTTCTCTTGCCCCACCAGAGGTGGGTTGGGGAGCGGGAGGGCTCACTGGTCAACCCAGTTGGGTGCATGTCTGTTCATTTTCGTGAATTGACCTGGCTGGGGGGTGCTCTCCCACCACCACCACCCCGGCCATGTAGCCAGCACACCGGCTGCATGTTTGTTTTCACCCAAAGTAATGAAAAAGGATTGCAGTTGGTTATGCAATTGGTCTTCACAACATCCTCTGGCAATGAATTTCATAGGTAAATTGTGACTTGCCCAGGGATGAGGTTACCAGAAGATACTTTGAAGACCAATCGCATAACTGCTTTTTTTTTAAAAAGGATTAGAAGAATTCTTAGAGGGAAGGTTCATAAATAGCTATTAGTCAAGTTTTTCAGGAGGTGAGACCTCTAACTGTTGGGGGCTAGGAGTGAACTGTAGGGAATGGTTCAATCCATTAGGAGGAGAAGAGCTGAAATGAGTAACCGCTATTCTCTGGTATCTGGCTGGATATCACAGTATCTGTGCCAGTATCCAGTATTCACTCAGATACCAATAGTATCCAATTTAGTATCTGGCATTTTTCCAGTTAACTGGATTACCATTTACAGCATTACCATTTATTGAATTACTGCTTAATTACTGTTTATTTATTTATTTATTTGTTTATTTCAATGTATATGCCTCCCTTCCCTGAGGCTCAGGGCAGATTACAAGCCAATAAAAACATTTAAAATACAAAACCCTAAAACCCCCATAAAACCCACCCAAAGCCACTTACCCACACAACCCTCCGCACACCTCTACCCCCAAACCACCCTTCAAACCCCACCCCACCCCAATCCCCTATCCCCACCCACCAAACGCCTTTTCAAATAAAAAAGTCTTATACTGCCTCTGGAAGATGTTCAAGCTCAGGCTAAAATAAACCTCTGAGGGGGAGGGAGTTTCAAAGCACTAGGGCAGCAACTGAGAATGAACCCCTGAAATCCCTTGTCACGTGAACATGGCTAACAGACGGTACCCACAGGGAGGCAACGCCCAGCTGATAGCAGGGGCCATGATGGGACATGGAAGGACAGGTGATATTTCAGGGGTGTGTGGCCTTTTACCTTTTAGGGCTTTAAAGGTCAAAACTAGCACCTTGAATTGTGCCTGGAAAGCTATAGGGTGGCTCCCTATAGCTTTGGAGACTTCGGAGCACCACTGTAATATGCTCCCAGCAACTCTCCCCCGAAAGGAGGTGAGCTGCCACATGCTGCACTAGCTGCAGCTTTCAAACCGTCATCAAGGGCAGTTCCGTGTAGAGTGCATTGCAGTAATCTAGCCTCAAGATGATGAAAGTTTAACCTATCACTAAAATCTACCACAGTACCTGTGGACTGGAGGGTTGCAGTTGAGGAGCAGACTTCCTGGCACCAAGGGTGGAGACCAGGGGTGGTTTCACGGCCAAATGATACCGACACCAGGAAAAAAAATCAATTTCGGTATCGGTATTGATAGCGCTATTTTTGGATGTTTGGCTGAATTCGGCCAAACCGAACTCCGCCAAACTGAACAACCGAACCCAAACTCGGGTTTCGAACTAAACATCCGAACCGCGTTCTGTTCGCACATCCCTAGTGACTGGGCATCTAAATGTCAGATGACATTTAATGTGGGCAAGTGTAAAGTGATGCACAGAGAAGGAAATAATCCAAACTTTATGTACACAATTCTGGGTTCTAAATTAGGAGTTACCACTCAAGAAAAGGACCTTGGAGTCATTGTGGACAAGACGTCAAAATCCTCAGTTCAGTGTGTGCCAGCTGCTAAAAAAAATGAAAAGAAGGTTAGGAATTATTCATAAAGGGATAAAGAATAAAACTGAAATATCATAATGCCACTATATAAATCCATGGTGTGACCACACCTTGAATATTGTGTGCATATCTGGTTGCCCCATCTCAAAAAGGATATAGTAGAAAGAGAAAAGGTACAGAGAAGGGCAACAAAAATGATAAGGGGTATGGAATGGCTCCTGTCTGAAGAGAGACTGGATAGGTTGGGACTCTTCAGCTTGGAGAAGAGACAACTGAGAGGGGATAGGATAGAAGTTTATAAAATCAAGAGTGGTGTGGAACAAGTTAATAGGGAACAGTTATTTATCCTTTCAAATAGCATTAGAACTAGGGGACACTCCATGAAACTAACAGGTAGCAGATTCAAAACAAAACAAAAGTATTTTTTTTCACTCAATGCACAATTAAGTTATGGAATTTGTTGCCAGATGATGTGGTTAAGGCCAGTAGTATAGCTGGATTTAAGAAAGGGCTGGACAAGTTTCTGGAGGATAGGTCCATTAGTGGCTAGTAGCCAGGTAGGTTTTGGGGGATGTAACCTCTTACTTTCAGAAGCTGGGAGAGAATAACAGGGAATGGATAATCCCATTGTGACCAGTTGGGCACGTCTTCCAAACAACCAAGATTGACCACTTTCAGAGACAGGTGCTGGGCTCGATGGACCATTGGTCTGAGCCAGTATAGCACTTCTTGTGTTCTTAATGCATGGATAATGGTAGCCAGATTCAGATCAGAAAGAAAAGGCTACAGGCGCTTCATCAGATTGAGTTGGTTAAAAGTGCTGGTGGCCAGCACGACAACCTGACAATCCAGGTGCAGCAAGGGGTCCAAGGCTGCAAACCTGATCTATCAGAGGAGGCAGAAGTCGGTCAATAACAGGAGTTCCAATCCCCTCCAGGTCACAAGGCTGGTCAACCATCACCACCTCAATCTTGTATAGATTCAGCTTCAATAGGCTCATCCTCATCCAGTCCCCGATAGCAGCCAGGCATTGAGTAAGCACCAAGACATCAGCATATTGATGGCAATTCACCCCAAACCTCTGAATTACCTCACCCAGAAGCCTCATATACATGTTGAACAAGAGAGGAGACAGAACAGAAAGTAGAACCTTATGGAACCCCACAGGGGAAGTCTGAGAGGACAACGAACAATTGCCCATTACCAGTCTCTGGGATCTCCCCAACAGGAAGTGGTGAAACCACTCAAGAGCGGTCCTGTGCACCCCTGCCAGGTCCTGCAGTCATGTCAACATCAACACCACCCTGTGTTCAACTGTATCAAAGACTGGTGAAAGATCTAACAGGATCAACAGGGTAGAATTCCCCTTGTTGATCTCCAGGCGCAGGTCATCAACCAAGGCTACAAGTGCAGTCTCTGTACCATACCCACGATGGAAACCTGACTGAATCCGACAGGAATCCGACAGCATCAAGATGAGCCTGGAGCTGTTGGGCAACCACACGTTCAATAACCTTCCCTAAAAAGTGAAGGTTAGAGACAGGCCGATACTAAGCCTGGTTTTTTGGCTCTTTTTTCTTTACTCCCTCCCTCTGTCCAGGCTGGTCTAGTTACGCAGTAATGCATTAAGCGGTAATGAGGTAATTCAGTAAGTGGTAAATGCTAATCATTTAATGATAATATACAGTATATCTGGTTTGGCAGTTCACTTCCGTGTAGGGCTGAAATGGCAAGCAGCCATGGTAACTGTCTCCGATGGAAAGAGCTCTTCCGCGATGAGCAGCATGGTGTGATAGAGACGTTCATTCTGCTACTTTTGTCTGCAATCTTCCACAATTTCTGAACAATTGCTGCAAGGTAGATTCCAGTTAAATATTAGGGGAAACTTTCTAACTGTATGAACTGTTGAGCAATGAACTAGGCTGCTCATGGAATATTGTTCCTTGGTTGTTTTCACAGACTATGTGTGATACTGTAGGCAGAGGGTATCTCTTGCCTTGGTGCAGGGGTGAGACTAGATGATCTTTGGTGTCTCTTCTAAACCTACAATGTCATTATTCTGTGTGAAACCCTGTTACAGGATTTCTTCCATCTACCACGCCCCTCCCTGCTATATGAATGTGTGAAGGCACCCATGCCGCCCTGCATTCCAGGATAACTCTATTAGCAGCACTGGGGGGTAGTTATTAATTAATTGATTTATTTATTAATTATTATTATTATTATTATTAGCAAGCATTTATATAGCACAAGCAATGCACCTGGTGCTTTACAAAGTAATGGAATAGACACAGTCCATGCCCTAGGACTTACAATCTGAGAGACAGAGGGGGGGGAGACAAAGGAGGGGGAACAGAGGGAGAGACAAGGGGTGACTCTCCAGTTACCTCTGGATTAACCTGAGGTAGCATAGAAATGCAACTCACAGCAAGTTACCTGTGGTAAGTGCCTCATGCAACCAGGGTCCCGCCAACTTCCACTCAGGGCTGCTGACTGTGGCAGAGTTGATGTTCTTTCGGGAAAGATTTTCAGAATCTGATCTGAGGTAAAATGTCTTCCTGCCTTTGCTTTCAGATGCAGCCATTGCTCTGGACTCTCCTCATCATATTCCTGATCCCGAATGAGAGACAGGCCAACTGTGCCAATGTCACCTTCAGAGTCCTGAAGACAAAGGTGGAACGGTCACCTCTGCAGACTTTAGGTAACATCGCTTGGATCAGAGCTTCTGCAGAAGTTGCATAAGAAAACAGAAAGATAGTGCAAATACTAATTTCACTTGGATATTTCCAACTCAGCTTTCACTCTTAATTTGTGCTACATCGCAATGTTTTATGATCTCACAGCTGAAAAGGTTAGGCACAGTTCTTGATGGATGGTTCTTTTTCTTACAAGTTCCAAAGCAGATTTCTCCATTGGAACTTGTAAGGAGAGACAGAAATGTTGCTTATTACAGAGTGCTTGGGCTGCTGTTGGTTCTCATAGTCATGTCCTAGTCAGAAATCAATCAAAGTCATAGCAACAAGCTCCCTAGAGTAGCAGCCTCTCTTCCACTTAGGTATTCGACCCCCTCATTCCCTGTATCTTCATTTTAAGAACCCTGCTCTTTGGAACAGGGCAGGTTAACATGAGTTAAGAGGCATTTACTTCTTTTAAAGTGCTGCTTTTATTGTCATATTCTCTCCTTTTCTATTCTATTTTTTTTTTTTTTAATTTTCCAGTCCAGGATAATGAAGGCATCAGAGCAACAATTGACCTGCAAGCTATCAGTTCCCAAGGCCACTCACGTTCAAAACGCCAGGCTGTTCTCTATGATACAAACCTAAAATGGATCACTTTCCCAGGCAGCTTACCTGATGGAACTGTCAACATCTGGAATAGTAACACAAAAAGAACAGAGTACGTCTGTTCTGTAGGTTGTAGTACTGGCTCCTACAGTCCAAACCGTGGCTCCTACTGTTACTACCCTTATGGTGGGAAAGAACACCGTAGCTCTTCCTTTCAAGTGTTGGTGAATGAAGGCAACTTTGAGTCTCTGAAATGGCAAGGCGGATCCTGGGGTTCAGTTCCCGAAAACTCAATAGCAAGCTGCCCAGGAGATGACGTTTATGTAAGGAAGAATGAGTACGGCCTAGGGAAAGTACATAAACGTCACAAGGCCTTCTTTGTGGTCAGAAATGGCAAAGAGACATGGTACAAAAATTACGATGTTCTGACCATTTACAAAGGTTATCGGGCTCAGAGAATCACCAGTGTCAAATACATGAAAGACAAGGCAACTAATCAAAAGCAGGCTGTAGTTTTAACTTCGACACACGTAGTCAATCACAACTGCAAACAAGCAAAACAGATCACTCAGTTACAAAGCACGGTCGCTTCTGAGCACCGTTGGGACATCAGCTTTTCCATCTCAAATAGCATGAGCACCACCATGAACGCAGGTATCCCAGGCATGATTGGGATGGAACTGACTATCTCTTCCGAGAAGACTTTTACCTGGAACCAGGGCTCTACAAAGACCGAATCTGTGACTTACTCACAGTCAGTGGAGGTAGACGTCCCACCCAACCATGAGTGTAAGGTGACAATGGAAGGCACAAGAATGAGACCGGATGTCCCCTTCACTGCCACGCTGACTCGGGACTATTGGAACGGGGAGAGTCGCAGCACCACTGTCCAAGGGATTAGCAGGAACGTATTGGTAATTGATATAAAAGCCAAGATAGACAGGTGCCGTCCCATCCCTGGAGCCTCCCCATGCCCATCGGTGTAACACACAGGCCACGACCCACAAACTACCTTAGTCTGTGGTTGGGGGACCTGTTTTGTCTGGGCTTCACGTTGGCAATTAAAATGGTCAGTGGGGCCACATAAAAAAATAAAGAGAGATGTTGACTTGCATGATACAGTCTCCTATTTCATATCCATGGTTAATTCAGAGTCCGAATTATTTTGGTGACCAAATAGAAGAATTATCTGAGACAGGAAGGAGGAAGAGTTTGCAGGCTCTGGGGGAGGAGCTGCAGAAAGCCATGGGAGTGGCAAAAAAATGCCTCAAATACATTTGGAGAGAGAATTCATGTTTGGGTGTGTGCTCAGGGCAGTGGAATGAAGGGGAGGAGCCGCACCATGGAGCTGGTCTTTGGATCCAGCCTGTACCACTGAGTGCATGCCCTCATATCTGCTACCTTCTCCCTTAGTTTGCTCTTTTGCCCACAGCCAGTCCAAGCGTTATTCCTCATCCAACCAAAGCTTCAACCTCAGCATTACAATTGGGGAAACTGAGGCAAGGGCATGTTTGAGGGTGCAATGGGGGTCAAATAACCCTCTCTCCAGTCTCTCTCTCTCACACACACACACACACACTTCCTTAGAATAATTGTCTATATTTGAGCCAGAAGACTTTGCTTATATTTATCCTGTTGGGAAACTGAGATCAGAATCTGGCCCTGACCCCATTGCAGCCAATCCATGACTCTGGATTTATGCCAGGGGAACTGGGATAAGACTCTGGCCCTGACCCAGTGAGAATTATGGGTGACCCTGGATTTACCCAGCAAACATAGGGTATTTTCAGATGTGATGGGGCTGGTATTGGCCCCATCATGGAATCACCCATTGATCCCCCGCCGGGATCAAAACGGCCATCAAACAGACGTGCCGGCTGATCCCGGTGGGGAATAGGGGGAGGGGCCACACAGCTCAACATGCGGCCACACAGCCCCCGCCCCCCCACTCCTCCAGCCACCCGCCCTCCGGGAGGCGGGCGGGCGCCATGGCCAATGCAGCTGCAGTGGCCGCCAGCCCCCCTGGGGCATTGACCACGGCCCAGAATCTTGCTGCTGATTCTGGGCCGTGGTCAGGGGACAGACGAGACGGTCCCCTTGATCATGGGGGGGGAATCACATTCAACATGCAAACGGAAATGGTCCGGCCAGGACCTCCGTTTGTGTTAAATGTGATTCCCCCCCATGATTCACGCGTTGAACATCTGGCAGGGAGCTTCCGTTCCCCCCAACAGATGTTACAGGATCACGATCACCATGTGGGTATTCACCGTGGTTCACCGTGATCTCATAACGTCTGAAAATACCCATACATTTCATCCTAATCTCTGAATGTGGATGTCACGGGTTTGGGAGTCCGCATCCCCACTTTACCGGGTTTGAGTGACTCAGTTTCCCTTGCACACAGTTCTCTTGAATCGGTTTCTCTCACTGGCTAATTCAAGTGTGCCACAATGAAACTCCTTTGTCACACAAGGGCCCGATCCTTCCCGTTTTCAGACTCTTTACTCTCTGGGTTCGCAAGAGCTTGAGGGCTCTTATGGCTCACTTGTGTTCCAATATTAGACTCTTTCCACTTCTTTATGAAATAAGAAGTAACTTTATTGATTACATAAACAAGATAGTTAAACAGAGTGGTAATTAGAAATCAAAGGTAAATATAACGCATTCCTAACGTATACTATTGAGTTCCTAAGTTATTCATCTTACCCTAGGCAAAGTCCATAAGTTCTGGTTTCTCAGCCATAAGGAGACTGGCTGGGCTCTGGCTTCTTATTTGACAAAGAGTTAAATCATCTCTCTCAGTTCCTGATGTCCCAGCCTGCTGCTGACAGGCTGGTCATTCGTATGTAGATGTCTCTCCAGCAGCTTTGCAAGCCAAAAAGTCTCTTCTCTCCTATCTTCCTCCCATTTAAATAGGAATTCAGTTCCTTTGTTTCGGATTTCCCGCCTCGGGGAGCATGGTTCAGGTCACGTCCGCAACCCAGGTAAACATGGAAGTTCATTAACATCTCCATAGGCTGTCTAGCAAGCCAGATGTGTTGAATACACTGTCTGCAGACTGGTGACGTGTGAGAGGACTAATCTGAGTTCTACAGTTCTCAGAGTTAACATTACAAACATGTGGAACCTTTGACATTACATAGTGTACATGTATAGTATCATTACATACATGTGAAACCTTTGGTGCCCCACATTTACCAAACATGTAGTTCCATGTTACACATGTGTGAGCCCATGTTTCTCCGTGACAGTGGATGCTTTGAAATGCCAGAAGAAGAGATTCCATTCGACAAGCCCATCAGTCAAGTCAGGCAGTTTTGACTCCTCCCCTGGTTAGCCCTGCTTCCCAATTCATTGGTGTCAAGGTCTGTGTCTCCCCATTGGTGCTACCAGGTTGGGAGGACCTTCAGTTTTAACCACTCCCTGGTTTCTGTTGTTAATAATAATTTATGTCATGCTGGTGATGCACCTGACTCTGAACAGCTCAGCTGAAATTATCAAGACAGGTCCCTGCCCCAAGCAGCTTACAGTCTAGAATGAACAAAGGAGAGGGACACATAGGGAGGGACCAAAAGAATGCTGCAGCAACCTGACTGCGTGTTTATTGAGGTGTGACAGGTTAAAGAGTTTACAACTGATTCCTGTACCTGAAAAGGCTGATCTGGTCCATCCTCTTGCAGAGAGGCAAGAATAATTATATTTAAACCATCCCTGGAAGATGTTTGATCTAAGCTGTTTTTTAAAACTCCCAATGAGAGGGAGTCCCTAAACTTTAAAACTGCCGGGGTGCTGCCGGGCTGCTGCCGGGGTGCTGTGGGGGCAGGGGTGGACGGATGCACCTCCAGCCTCCACCCATCTCCATGCATGCCCCTGCATGGAGAAATCTGCATTTTTGCCAGTTGCTCCATGCGGGGGCGATGGGCGGAGGGGTGTGTTACGTGGGAGCGTGCATTCACGACCACCCACCTGCTGCCGCTTTCAAACGGGACGTGCCCACTCATATCCACCGCGTAGGCATGAGTGAGTGCATCTCATTTAAAAAGGGCCTATGTCTACGAATGATCCTTTTTAGACATTTCACACGTTTCTCGCTTCCTCGTCTCTTCATGACTGAACATGCCCAGTTCCTTCAGGAGTGGATTGCGGCAGGGGAAAACTGGGACCACGCAAAGAGCTCTGTAAGGAGATTTGAGCTGCTATTGAAAATCCTGTGCTCTGCAAATGGGCTAGGCCGATCTCTCTCTGAGTGTGTGCGCAAATGCGACCTTTGCTCAAGTCAGCACTTCCAAAGCCTGCTCCAGTGCAAAGAGGGTGTTTTTTTTAATGGGAAAAACAAACAGAGCCAACCAGGCAAGACAGATTCCTACCTTAGCAGCAGATGCTAGTGGTTTGGTGAAAACTTGCCCTTCGGAGCAGCCATTGCTCTGATAAGGGAAATAATATGCAATTTGAGTGAAATAAAGAGAGCGGTCTGAGAAATCCTCTCCCAACATATCAGAGCTCAGCCTTCCTGAGTATTCCTAAGGAAAGAGAGAGAGAGAGATATCTCCTAGGAAACCCACCCATTCACATGGCAAATACATAAGTGTTTCCTTTGTTGTTCATTTTCTTTGCATCTCCTTGCAAATGAGTCATTCAGCAAGGAGCTTAGAGAGTTCTTGCCTATCAATACAAAGCTAGCAGGCAGTTTTCCCAGGGTGAATTGGCCTTGATTTCCTACTGATAATTTCCTAGCAGTACTCATCCACTTCAAAGAGCACCCCAGGGTGCAAGGCCCAGATGCAGCTGAGCCCCTTGAGGTATTTTCAGAAGTGACGCTACCACACTTATTCGTTTATTATTATTATTATTATTATTATTATTATTAGCACTTGTATAGCACCAGCAGTGTACCTGGCACTTTACAGAACAATGAGATGGACGCGGTCCCTGCCTAAGGCTTAAAATCTAAAAGACTTGGAGGGGGAGACAAAGAGAGGGGACATAGGGAGAGACAAGGGACAAAACATCCGGGTCCAGTCTGGAAACTTCCGGGTTGAGATCACACTCAACCACGGTGGATTCCCACTGGGTGAGAAAGGTCTCATCACGTCTGAAGGGGGAACGGAAGTTCCCCCTAGATGTTCACCCCCGTCAATCGTGGCGGGGAATCCCATTCACCACGCAATCGCGGGACTGGCAGGGCCGGCCCCGATCGCGTGGTGAATGGGATTCCCTGCCACGATGAAGGGGCCCGGCCCGTCTGGACGGCTACCACGGCCCAGAATCTGCAGCGGCATTCCGGGCTGTGGTCAATTCGGGCGGGCGGTGAGGGAGCGTGGGGGGGGCAGGGCCATGCGGTTGCATGTTGCACCGCATGGCCCCGCCCCC
>QEPC01000313.1:225035-251977 GCA_003113815.1 Sphenodon punctatus
GGATGCATTGGGGATGGGCTGACATCGGGCCACGTTGGCTTTAATTTGTGCCACCACTGAGTTCCTGCTCATCCCTCGGACGGTGGTGCTGCGTCTCTCCCCATTCCTATAGTCTCGAGTCAGCGTGGCAGTGAAGGGGACATCCGCTCTCATTCTTGTGCCTTCCATTGTCACCAGACACTCATGGTTGGGTGGGACGCCTACCTCCACTGTCATTGAGTAGGTGTCAGATTCTGTCTGTGTGGAGCCCTGACTCCAGCTAAAGGTTTTCTCAGAAGAAACATTCCATTTAACTCCGATCACATCAAAGATGCCTGCCGTTATGGTGGTGCTCATGCTGTTTGAGATGGAAAAGTTGATGTCCCAACGTCGCTCATTAGTTACTGTTCTGTCTAAGTTGATTGTCTGTTTTACTTCCTTACAGTTATGATTTTCTACGTAGCCTGAAACTAAAACTAAACCCTGGTTGTAATAATCTGCACTGTCTGTCATGTATTTGACGTTGGCGATTCTCTGAGCCAGGTAGTCTTTGTAAATGGTCAGAACATCATATTACTTATACCACTTCTCTTTGCCATCTTTGACCACAAAGAAGGCCTCAAAACTACTAACCACTTTCCCTAGGCCGTAATCATTCTTCCCTACATAAACATTGACTCCTGGGCAACTGTTTATTGAGTTTGGTGGGACTCCGCCATATGATCCGCCTTGCCATTTCAGAGACTCAAAATTCTCTTCGTTCACCAACACCCAAAAGAAAGAGCTACTGAGTTCTTTCTCCCCATAAGGGTAGTAACAGTAAGGGCCACGACTTGGACTGTAGGAGCCAGTATCACACCCTGATAGAGAACAGACATACTCTTCCCTATTGTTGTAACTATTCCAGATGGAAACAGCTCCACTGGGAATGTAGCCTGGAAACACGACCCATGCCAGGTTGGTATCGTAGAAAATAACCTGACGGCTCTTCGGCAGAGCTGATTCAGTCTCAGGAAGCTCAGCTGACTCACCTAGGTCTGAAAGGGAGTGGAGAGAATTAATATCCCACATGTTGGCTGTTACAGTGCTGTCTTCATTTTCCTGGACTAGGGAAAGAAAATGGGGGAACAGCATGAGAATTAAGAGTTTTCCACATGAGTATTTTTGGGAGGTGTGTACCTGCAAACTGTGGCTGAAAAGAAAATACAAATTTGCATCCATCCATTCATGTATTAATCTGTATGTTTGGACACATGACTATCCAAACAATCTTCACTATATGCATGAAATTTGCATATTTTTTTAATTTGTCAGTTCCACGCTAATGAGTTTGGTAATTTCATTTACTTGGTTGTTTTCTCCTCCAAGAGGCTTACTTATTTGTACTGCAAGGAGGTAATTACCTCCCTCTTGGAGTCCTCTGCTGTCCTGGAAACCCTCAGCACTTCCCCCTTTTGGGTTCTCCTACCAGCATCTCTACCCCACTGACTAGTTACTATTCCAGCTCCCCTTGCAAGTTTCCAAGCAGGAACATCAGGACGGGAAGATCAGATCTATTACCCCCTGGCTCCCCAAATAAAAGCAGGGAGGAGAAGTTACTCCTGAGAGCAATCCCTAAAGGCCATTTTTAGATGAGCACAGCGGACTTGTGCCAAAAAATCATGCGCCCTTGAAAAAGAGCGTGGGCAGAGTTTAGACATGCGGGAACGCATAATATCATGCTCGCAACTATTTTAAAAGCTGCCAATTAAAGACCAGATGATAGAGGTCTCTAACTGGCAATTTTAAAAAAAAGGTGCAAGAGTGACAGTGAACGTCGACGAACGTCTAAACCCTGCCCACGCTCTCTTTCAAGGGCATGTGAACTGGAAGGAACAATGTGGACCTTCATTTTCTTGCCTTTTGCCTGTAGAGTCCTACAGGAGAGGTTTCCGGACTAAGAGCTGTGTTGCTGTCTAACAGGATCCCATCTCTTGAACCTGGGTCAGCTTGATTCTGAGCAGGTATCCATGGCCCTTTGCTGGGGAAAAGCCAAGCACTATTCCAGGGGTGGAGAAAATTTCCAACCCCACGAGCCAGCACACACTAAAATCTTCATATGCCACAAGACACACATATGGATCCCATGTAGACTTGGTCACACTGGGAGTGAGAGGGAGCCTGCGGGAGCCCTTAGTTACCTCGTGGGGCCCCCACATGCAGCCACGACTCATGTGGGGAGCCCAACGTGTGGGCAGCACCCCATGGGATTTCTGCACACATGCAGGTAGCCACCACGCGGCCCCCTTGCCCTGGTTCAGTTCAAGAAACCCAACACACAGGCAGGGTTGCTCCCCATTCGTTCTGGGGAGGGGATGTCCCATATCAGATGGGTGGGAAGGAAGGTGAACCTGCCATCTGATGGAACTGCTTCCTCCTCCCCCGCTACCCATGGACCCACTCAAGTTCATGGTACACACACACACACACACACACACACACACACACACACACTTCTGTCCAGGATCAGTGTTACTGGGAGAACCTGCAGGTGAGTGTGGGAGAGCCCCCAGATGCTGCCCACGCTGGCTTCCAGAGGAAGCCCTCCCCTGTACAGGGTGGAGTCTGGATTGGTTAGGCAAGGCCTGGCTGCTGGGACAAGGCGTATGGCCATGGAGTGGACTCCCATGTCTAGGGCAGGGATACAGCCCTACAGAGAAGCAGCCAGGAACCCAGGTTCCCCAGCTCAGCCCTGTGGCCATCCTGCTCTGCCCAGGAAAGTGCCTCCCAGTGTGTTGCCTGCTGCACCCCTCCCTTCTGGGGCCTGGGAAGGTGCATCTGGGAGCAGCTCAGTCTCAGGAATGAGCCTGCCCCAGGATGGGATGGACACAGCCGGGGAGCAAGCTGTTCTCTAGGAGCGACAACACTTAAACCGGCCAAGGGTCGTGGTTTGGACTCTAGCACCTAAGCCTGCTTCCCCCCCCCACCAAATCACTGATTGGCTAGTGCAGACTTGCATCCTGATTGGCCCAAGGCACCCGAGAAGCCACTGTCGAGAAGCTGTGTGCGCCGCGTGACAGCACCAAGTGTGAGGTTGCCCATTGGTTGCAGCGATGGTCACATGTTACCTAGGGTCTGCAGGGGTGTCCTTTCCACGGTTGTCTTCAGGACTCGGCTAGTGATGTCTGCGCAGTCCGCTTGCCTGTCATTTGGAATGAAGAATCCCAGGAAGAGAATCCAAAGCCATTGCTCCATCTGAAAGCAAACGTGAACATTTTATTTCGCAGAGCCCCAAGAAGCAGACCTCCCCCAGCCCCTCAGCTCCGTAGACCCCCCCCCCCCACGGAACAGATGATGAGAGAAGAAACCGCGAGTGTTAACAAAGGAGATGAGACAGCCCCCCTAGAGATGGGGTTCAGTCCGTCCAGCCCACCGGTCACAGGGTTAGCGTGTGAAGCCTAACGAAGGGGCAGCCCCCCTTGCGTGTATTTCATGTGCATTCAGGCAGCCCCCACTCACGGGCTTAGTGTGTGCATGTTGTTTTCGTTATTACAGTAACGATAACGACAGTTGTCGTGTTCATTATCATTATTGCAGTCATGAAAACGACACTCGATAATGTCAACGATAACGAAAATGACAATGTCGTTAGCATCATCGTTATTATAAGTGCTGCGGCAGTTGGGTTTGGGAGGGGAAATGTGGAGAGGGGAGGAGGGAGCAGACATCTCGGAGCCCAAAACAGGGTTGAACTCTTGAACTGTGCCTGTGTTGGGAGGGGCGAGCAACTCAGCAGTATCAGATGGAAGTATCGCTGGCCAATGAGCAGCGCAAGCAGGCCCAAGCGGTGTCATGGGACTCTGTGATTGCTCAACGACTGCTGCCTCCCACAACCAATCAGAGGGGCTCTGGGGGAGGGCACAGCAACTCTTTACAATGGAAGGGCCAGGCTTTTTCTCTCCGTTCTGTGAAAGCTCTGCTTGTCAGGTTGCATATACAGAACTGTGGTGCTTGCACACACAAAAAATCCTCCCTAGTTCTCATTGTATTACCAATACCTTTTCTTCCTCATACCCTACATTTTATCGTCTCCCTTTCCCTGCCCTTCTCCCCCCTGTACATTTTTTATATATATATATATATATATATAAAAAAGAGAGAGAGAGAGAGAGATTAGAATAGTTATATAGATAATTGATTAGATAATAGATAGTTTTCCTTTTCTCTTCCCCTGTCTCCCTTAGATTTAGATAGATATTACTTGTGTACATATAGAGAGAGATTAGATATATTCATTTTTGGTATCAGTATTGGTATCGATTCCGATAACATTGTGTGTGTGTGTGTGTGTGTGTGTGTGTGTGTGTGTGTGTGTGATCAGAATCGATATTAATACCGATTCCAAAAATGAAATATTTGTTTGAAACGATACCAATACCAATAACGACAATGATAATGAAAGTGACATTGCCTTTAATAACGATAATGAAAAGACATTTTTTAAACAATAACAAAAAACAAAAAACGACATGGAGGTCTGGTGCGCACCCCTAGTGACCAGCCTAATACGTGGACAGGCGTTATTCCCCACTGTGCTGCACCCACCAGGCTTCCCCCTTCTCGGTATCCTGTCCCCTGGCATGACACCTGTTAGTGGGAGAAGTCCCTAGCAGGTGGACTGGGCTGGCTATCGGGGTGGTGGAGGCCAGACTCAAAGTAACCCCAGAGTCATCCTGCTTAGCTATAGGGAATGAACTGTCTGGTAGCCTAGAGTGTGTTAGTGAGACCCGAGCTATAGATTGCAGGAGCAGGGCCCTCTGCCACAGTTGCCATCTTGTTTTTTAAGACCCAATAACCCTGTGTGTGGGCTTTGAGTGTTGTGTGCCACTCACCTGCATCAAATAGCACCTAGCAGACAGATGTGGGTGAATGTCACCCACATTCACAGCCCGCACATAGGGCTAGCCAGAAGGAGCCCAGCAGGAAGGGGACCGTTGCTGACTGCATCCCCTGTCCTGGTCTTTTTCAACCCAGGATCAGTTTAAAATAGACCAGTGTGGGGAGCTGGCTGGGGACAACACATGTTCCTGCCTTGGCCCACACGACATCTTCCTCAATCTGGAGGAGGACAGAGTACAAGAAAAGCAAACTGGGAACATGAGTTTCTGGTCCATGTCCACTTATTAGACTGATGAGCAGCTAGTGGGTTTTCTCTTCTTCTTTTTTTCACCCTACATGACCTCGCTGTTGTGTCCACCCCCAGCCCCCTTCACCGCACGCACTCTTTGCCTTCCTGTAAGAAAGGAACTATTACCTTGCTCTCTTGAATCCGGTGTCTGCAGGCGAGGCGTTCTCAGTATGTTGCTTTTTGCCGTTGCCAAAGGATCCATTGCAATTTATACCTTCCAAGCAGGTGTTTTGTTCTCAGGAGATAACTTCTTTGCCCAATGCAGGTTCTACACGTCTGTCTCTCCCCCCTGCCAAACAGCAGCCCCTGCACAGCTAAGAACACAATTATAGGTCACTGACAAACTGGATTCAAACCAAGGAACACAGAGTTATTCAGAGCTTTAGAATACTGCAAAGGGTTACGGGACGATCTCACACGACTGGGAGACTGGACAGTAAAATGACCAGTGGGGGCTGGTGCTTTATATTTTTGGTGGGGCTGGAGGAACGGGTGGGGGCCCGGAATTTTATTTACTTATTTATTTTATGGGATTTGCATGCCGCCCCTCCTGCCTCAGCCAGTTCAGGGCAGCTGTCAACAACCTTGTAAGATACAATAAAAATACAAATTTGAAATAACCATACTATAAATAAAAATAATATAAATCGTGTATCAATAAAAACATTTTAAAAATACAAACAGTGTGCAACAAAAAAATCAGAAAACCCTCCACCCCAACCCACGCTTTAACCCTCCCCCAAACACCTGGTGGAAGAGCCAGGTCTTACACTGATGGCGGAAAGTAAGAAGACCTGGCCTGAGGTGGACCTCCACCTGGAGAAAGTTCCACAACACCGGTGCGGCCGCCAAGAACATCCGCCTGTCAGTCCCCACCTGTCTATAGTGGGGAAACTCCAGGAGGGCAGCCCCCAATGACCACAGGAGCCATCCACGGGCCCAGGAAGTGAGGCGGTCCCTAAAATAAGTAGGGTCTAGACCATTTAGGGATTTATAGGTCAACATCAGCACCTTGAGTTGGACCCAGTAGATTATAGGCAGCCAGTGCAGTGCCCGGAGTACCGGCATGATGTGTTTCCGGTGGCCCATCCCAGTGAGTAGACCAGCTGCGGCATTCTGCACTAGCTGCAGCTTCCAAACCATCACCAAGGGCAGCCTCACGTAGAGCGCATTGCAACAGTCTAGCCTCGAGGTGACAAATGCATGGATGACAGTGGCCAGGTCAGAGTCCGGGATAGAGGCAGAGCCGCCTCACTAGACGTAACTGACAGAACGCACTCCTGGCCACAGCCAATGCTTGGAGATCCAGATGCAGCTGTGGATCCAGGAGCACTCCCAGGCTCCTAACCTGAGATGCCAAGAAGGGGCAAATTCCATCAATAGCAGGTAACAACCCCTCATCCAGGACCCCAGACTTGCCAATGAGCATCACCTCCATCTTTTGGGGATACAATTTCAATCGTCTCGATCTCATTCAATCCACCACAGTCATCAAGCACTGAGACTGCAGGACATTGGATGAAAAATACAGGTAGAGTTGTGTGTCATCAGCACACCAATGACACCAAACTCCCCATTTGCGTACAACCTCTCCCAGTGGCTGCACGTAGACATTGAACAAGGGGGGTGGGGGTAGAATCGAACCTCACATGGGAGACCCCGGGAGAAGATGTAAAATCTCCCCAAACCACCGGTTGCGATCTACCTGCCAGGAAGGACTGGAACCATCTGAAAACCATTCCTTCCAACCCAGCAAGGTCCCGCAGGTGAGTCACCAGCACCTCGTGGTTCACTGTGTTGAATGCTGCTGAGAGATCAAGCACAGCCAGAAGGGTCAAATGACCCTTATCCACCTTCACTCGGAGGTCGTTGACCAAGGTCACAAGCGCAGTCTCCGTGCCGTAGCCCAGGCAAAAAACAGACTGAGAAGGATCTAGAAAACTGATATGGTCCAGATGCGCCTGCAACTGACGAGCCACCACCTGCTCAATAATGGGAAGGAAGGACAATATTTTCCAAATCAGCTCCCACTGGTATTCCTCCATTACAGCCACAGGAGTCCCTGTGCGGGAGCATTCGGAACGTGTAGCTGACCACTCCTGCCCCCATACTGTGCCCAGAACCTCACCACCTCTCATGACGGGCAGCCATGGCATCCAATGACGGTCAGTCATGGCGGATGGCCATAGCAGACCCAACCCAGGCCATGTTGGTGGCCCAGGAACGGACATGATGGCCCTCTTTGTCCCAATCAGGTGGGTCTTAGCCTGGGCTGTGACTTTGGGGGTTTCCCAAGGTCGGAGTCTAGGCTAGCTGCCAACATGGCCCAGGGCAATCCCAGACAAACATCTGATGTGCCTACACCGATCTGTAGGTGAGGTCCGGTCCCAAGCAGGCCACAGGGGCGCCATTTTCATGTCTGTTTTTACCCAGAGTTCTCAGGGAGCGACATCAGATGCATATACCTACCCCCTGCGCACTGTTGGGTTGGGGAAAGTCTTTCCCAGCTAGGAATAGGATTTGTTGGTGAAAATGGGAGATGAAATACAATGTTGATAAGCACATAGTGATGCACATCGGTAAAAATAATCCTATCTCTGCCTACACAGTGTTGGGTTACAAACTGGGGTCCAGAACTCATAAAAAGGATCATGGAGTCGACGTAAATAGTTCGTTCTAAACGTCGGCTCAGTATGTAGCAGCAGCCGCAAAGGGGAACAGAATACTAGGAATTAATGGGAAAGGGGAAAAAAATAAAATAAAAAGGAAGAATAGAGTAATGCCATTCTATAAATCCATGTTGCACTCACACCTTAAACAGTGGAGTTCTCGTTGCCACAGCTCAACAAAGACAAAGGATGCTTTCAGAAGTGACAGCACCCGCTGCTGAAAAGGACTTACTCAGGCGGTGGTGGGCAGTATCACTCCAGTCAGGATCCGGCCCGGCCAATGAACTAACAGGATGGCAGCTAGACCGGGGAAGGGCGTGTGACGCACAGATGTGTGTCCATCCAGCCCCGCCCCTGTGCTGCATGCAATGGCTCCCCCACCCCCTTGAATGGACAGCCATAGCACCTGGAACCACAGGGACTCTGGACTGGGTTCAAGTAAAGCGGGTTTTCAAATGTGAAAGTCCGCTTTACTCTGGGTCCAACAGCCGGATCCTGACTGGTGGCCGCTAGCCCAGGCTGTGAGTCAGGGATTTCCCCAAGCCTGGGGAAACATCTGGTAGTCACCTTTCAACGTGACCGTGGCCCCGGTTTCAACCGCGCTAAAGCGGGCGTATGTCACCATCACGTCTGAAAACACCCGAAGTCGAGATGTGGCTGGTTGTTAACTTTAGAGTTCCACACAGGGAATTGGCCATCCGGGAGTGGGGAGATTCTGAAGGATAAAGCTTTGGGATTAACAGACAAATTTTGCCTTTCATTAATACTAGAAAACAATTATGTTTATCTGGGATAAACTAAGGTGTGTATGGAATGGCTCCTGCTTCTTAGATTGTTTTTAGTTCCTGAAGTGATAGATGATTATTCTTTTTGTAGTAAGGTTTAAACTTAAAAATGTCCATTTGAACTTTTGTATTTTATGTCTGTATTTATTTATTTAATTAAGTTGTATTTATTCTGTTATGGCCTTTGACTAAAACTAAGAAATTTATGATAAAAATCTGTCCCAGGCCCCACTGTGCAGCCAGAGAGTGACGTGGAATTTACCCCAGGGGAACTGAGATCAGAATCCGGCCCTGACCCCATCGCGGTCAGTGGGCGTCTCTGGATTTACACCAGGAGGACTGAGATCAGAATCCGACCCTGACCCCATCGCCGTCAGTGGACGTCTCTGGATTTACACCAGGAGGACTGAGATCAGAATCCGGCCCTGACCCCATCGCGGTCAGTGGGCGTCTCTGGATTTACACCAGGAGGACTGAGATCAGAATCCGACCCTGACCCCATCGCCGTCAGTGGACGTCTCTGGATTTACACCAGGAGGACTGAGATCAGAATCCGGCCCTGACCCCATCGCGGTCAGTGGGCGTCTCTGGATTTACACCAGGAGGACTGAGATCAGAATCCGACCCTGACCCCATCGCCGTCAGTGGACGTCTCTGGATTTACACCAGGAGGACTGAGATCAGAATCCGGCCCTGACCCCATCGCGGTCAGTGGGCGTCTCTGGATTTACACCAGGAGGACTGAGATCAGAATCCGACCCTGACCCCATCGCCGTCAGTGGACGTCTCTGGATTTACACCAGGAGGACTGAGATCAGAATCCGGCCCTGACCCCATCGCGGTCAGTGGGCGTCTCTGGATTTACACCAGGAGGACTGAGATCAGAATCCGACCCTGACCCCATCGCCGTCAGTGGACGTCTCTGGATTTACACCAGGAGGACTGAGATCAGAATCCGGCCCTGACCCCATCGCGGTCAGTGGGCGTCTCTGGATTTACACCAGGAGGACTGAGATCAGAATCCGACCCTGACCCCATCGCCGTCAGTGGACGTCTCTGGATTTACACCAGGAGGACTGAGATCAGAATCCGGCCCTGACCCCATCGCGGTCAGTGGGCGTCTCTGGATTTACACCAGGAGGACTGAGATCAGAATCCGGCCCTGACCCCATCGCGGTCAGTGGGTGTCTCTGGATTTACACCAGGAGGACAGAGATCAGAATCCGGCTCTTCATTCCTAGCTGTGAGCAAACGTCTCAGGAAGGATTTCTGATACAAATTATTCAACGAGGTGATCCACGGAGCTGGTTTTTCAGGAACAGGCCAGGGTGAATTCTAAAGCACCTCCTCCCCCGCAGCGAGAACCAGCTCCTCTCAGCGATTTGGCAGCTGATTCTGGGATGGGTCACCATAATAATAAAGGGGTGCGCGGAGGTGATCATTAAGAGGTGCGGTCATTGTTTAAGGGAAACAACCTTGCTGCCTCTTGTATACTCCAGAGTATGAAAAGAGGATGCTCTTGTTCACATGGGTCCTAGCTTGTGCCTGCTTTATCCTCCCTCTTTCCTTAGCCTTTGAAGGTAAGATTGTTATTTGTTATTGATTATTGATCGAGGGCCGGGAATGTGCCTGGTGTTGAAGTTGTGATCAGAGAGAAGTCCTGCCTTGAGGAACTTAGAATCTAGGGTGGAGAATGCCTGGGCTGCTATTGGGGACTGGATTCAAGTGAAGGTCAGCTTGCAGCTGTGATCAGGAGGGCCTTTCGCCAACTCCGTCTGGTGAGAAGGATGCGTCCCTTTCTTTCCAATGGGGATTTGGCCACCGACATCTGTGTCTTCGTTGCCTTGAGGCTGGGCTACTACCATGCGCTCTACGTGGGGCTGCCCTTGAAGACTGATCGGGGGCTGCAGCGGAGGCAGAATGCAACGTCCCACCTCTTCATGGGGGGCGGGTCACCGGGAGCACATTGCACCAGAGTCTCCACCGGCTGCCTATAGCGTTCCGGGAGCAATTCAAGGGGCTGGTTTTGACCTTTAAAGCCCGTAACGGCTTGGGCCCTCCCTATCTGAAGGATCGCCTTTCTCCTTATGTCCCTTTGCGGCCCTTAAGATCCACCAAGAGTGCCCTCTTGCGGGTTCCATCGCTGGCCCAGTTTCATACAACTCGATCCCGGAGAGAGGCATTCTCAGGGGCTGCCCCACAGCTTTGGAACTCCCTTCCCTTGAAGGCTCGTCTGAGCCCTAGTTTGAATATCTTCCGGTGGCAACGTAAAACCTTTTTATTTGGCCAGGTGTTTAGTGGGCAGGGATAGATTGGGGGGGGGGGGTGAGGGTCTGTTTTTAGTTTTTGTGGTGTTTTAATTATGTAATTTATATTTGTATTTTATGCATTTATTGTAATCCGCCATAAACCTCAGGATAGGGCCGGATATAAATTAAATACATAAATAAATAAGGGTGAGGGGAACATAGAGAGGCACAGGGTCCCTGCCCCAATGAGCTTACAATCTAGGATGGGGAAGGGAAGGGAGTCTAGGAGAGGGACACACACGGAGGGACAGGGGAGACATTCAAGAAGTTGAGATGTTGCAGCTGCCCATGCTTAGTGTAGCTAAAGGGAGGAGGAAGAGGATCACGAAGGATATGGCAGCACAGGGATATGTAACAGTGGACAATCTATGTGGGCAATCTATGCAGGAAAGCCGGAGAGAAGAGGTACGTTTTTACAAGGAACCGTGGGATGGTATGTGCTGACTACGGGGGGCGGGGGATGTTGTGGTGGGGGGAGCCTCCAGGTCAAGCTTCCCAGGACACTGTAAACTCTATTCCCCTGGGAAAGATCACCTCGATTCCCAGCTGTGCACACCCACATCGGCGTTCCAGGGCACCCTGCCTAGCGGTGACCTCAGCACTGAGATCTGGCCCAGCTGTGCAGTCATGGTTTGAGAGCCAGCGTAGCTCCGTGGGTAAGGTGTTCGCTTTAGAGCTGGTTTGAATCCCACTTTAGGCCCTAGACAGAGCTGGCCCTTCAAAGGGGTGACCACAGCCAACACCTCAGACCCTGCACTTTCGGTGCCTTTTGGTGACCAGGAGCCCTGTCGTGGCTGGGAGCCCTGTCGTGGCTTGGGACCCCCCCCCCCCAAACGCTCCGGTGAGACTCTTGGAGCGCTTTCCGACGAGATGGAATGTGCAGCATTTGCCTCCGCGGGGAAGTCCGGGCGTCAAATGACGTGCAGCCTCTGCCTCGTGGGAAGGGCAGAAGTGCAGGTCTTGGCTGGCGAACATACGCATCCGGCAGGGTGGTGAAATCCTACTCTGCCGGACGCGTGGCTGCCAGCAAAGACCCGCACTTACACCCTTCCCAGCAGATGGAAGCTGCACGTCATTTACCTCTCGGAGAATCTCGCGGGGCCCTAGGCTGCACATTCCCTCCTGGCTCATCTTGTCAGAAAGCAGCCTCAGTTTGGGGGTTGGTTTTTTGCTCAATCACAGTTAATCCAAATTAGTTTTTAATGTGATCCGTTAATCCAGGGTTATTATTCAGGAGTAACTGTTTTACACAATCATTTTTAATCAGGAATAATAATTAATCCTGATTTGGAGTGTGATCAGGTTAATCCAGATTAGGAGTCACAAGGAGCACTGCGAAATCCCATATGGTCAAGCGCAACCAGATTTCATCACCCTCTTCCGCTCTGATTTCTGGGAGTACAGTGACAGCAACAGATACAGCAGTCGCCTTGCAAAATGGAGGGATCTTCACCTTGGAGCGATGGATTTTAAACATGGCGTGCCAAGCAGAGACTGCTGGAAAAACTGCAGGATACCATAGAGATATGGACGGCTAGAGGGGAGACCTGTCTATCTGCAGCACTCTATGGTGCCTGAGACTCAGTCCCCCTTAGGAGCGGTGGAACGGGGTTGGCGGCAGCTCTTCTGGGACCCCATAATGGGGGTGCTCCTGGGGAAGTAGCTTTGTGCAGAATCTTCCTCTTGCCTCCACCAACTGCCAATTTAAAGGCCTGTCCCACCCATAGGCTGTGTCACATCGGGGGCCTCTGTGCCGAATCAGCAGAGGCCATTCCCTAGGGCAGGGCTTCCCATAGTTTATGCCAGAGCGCACCGCCTCGTGCTCATGTTGTCAATTCAGGTTTAGCCTAGTAGCGTACCTGCCCCCGCACAATCCACGGGGACCCTCTGCACCTGCCAGAGCCCTGCTTCCCAGTCTTTCCAAACCCTTTATTACCCCCTTGGTTGCTCTTCTTGGAACCCTCTCCTCATTGTCTCCAAATTGTTTCCTTCCTTTACAATTTTCCTTTTGTTTCCTGGGTTCTTAATGAGTGTCCCTTTAACAAAGAAACCGCGCAGGCGAGATCATTTCCCAAGCCAGCCCGTGAGGAGAAACCGGTTGCAATTATTACTCAGCCAAGGGTGCGAGCCTGACTCCACTGCATTCAATGGCAGTTTAGCCACTGCGTTCAGCAGAGCAAGGATTACACCCAAAAATATTTCCTGCCTGGCTGCCTCCTTAAACTGTTGGAGGGAGATAAAGGCGTTCAGATAATCTCATAGCCATACTCGACTGTAAGCCCCTCAGGGCAGGGGCCTGTCCAGGCCCAGGCACGTTGGGTGTTTTCACATGGACGAGGGGCGGTGCTCACCCACAGAGCAAGTCATTGGCAGGGGGGGGGGCCACTGTCGCATCTGCCCACTTGCAGCCCTGCCTCTGTCCATTTTAAACAGACCCGGCTGCAGCCCACACTTTGCCCGTGTGGTGCCTTGTGCAGAGTCTGCCTTTTGTCTCCACTACCTGCCAATTTAAAGGCCAGTCCTGCCCACACAGGTTGTGTCATGGGACTCGCATGTTGGGAACCCCCGGGGTGAATTACCACGGGATATTCTGGCTGCCCCCGAAGCAGAAACAGCCTGCTAGACCTGCACATCTGGTGGGGCCATCTTTAGAGGACGGCCCGTCCGGGGGTGAAGTGGGACAGAGGTGCGGCAGCTGTCAATGTGAAGACACCCATTGTGGAATACTAAGGTGTGAATTTGCACAAGGGGAAGAGATGGAGACAAAGTAGATCAGAGGAGAACTTTTTATCGGACCAACTTCTCCCGGGGAGAGTACACAAGCTTTCGGACCACACCGGGCCCTTCCTCAGGAAAGGAAATGCCAGAACTGCAGACTGAACAAATTTAGGGCAGACATATATATGAAAACAATCACTGGGGAGCGAGCTATTGTGGACAACGTCGTTAGCATTTCTGACATTTAAATACAATGAGAGGAAAACAAAAATCAAATGATAAATAAAACAAAAGCTTAAACAGATACATCAAAAGCAAGCACTAGGAAGGGGGCTGTAGGCAAAGAGGTTGAAAAAGAAAAGGGAGTTAGCATTTCAAAGCATTTAGATACAATGTAGGGAACACAGGAGGTGCAAGTGTAACTAGCAGCTGGTGGTAACACATTTCTTCAGCTTGGGGTGTTTAGAAGTACTGATTTCTCTCCTGTCCTCAGTGTCTAATAATTATTCAGTATGTCACTAACATAGGCCCTTTTTACATGGGCAACATCCAGAAATCAGGGTGTCCGTGCATGGGTGAGTCTAGGGTTATATTTCCCCCCCCCTCTCTGAATCACTTTGCACTGAATTTCATCTGCCCTTTTATCTGCTCTCTCCCTCAGACAATGCAGCCTGTGTCTTCCCCTTTGTTTTCAACGGCACATCGTACCCAACCTGCACCAAGGATGGTTCCTTGATGGGCCGATTGTGGTGTGCCACCACCAGCAGCTACGACAAGGACCGCAGGTGGAAGCGTTGTTACGAGAGAGGTGAGCATAAGAAAAATACGATCGTGAAAGCCAAACGTTCCATAGCAGGGATTGTACAGCTTCATAGATCATCAAAGAACTTGACTGGGACATTGGGGTTTTTTAAAGCTAAAGTCCTGAGCCAGGTTTTGTATGGGCCAGGGATTTCCTTCCACTGTCACTCTAAGGAGACTGAAGTGGTTCAAAATACATTTATTAGAGGGACCTACCTCCATACCAATATTCATGCTACGTGCCGAAACAGATCTCCGTTCGGTGACTGTTCTGACTAAAACGAAGGCTTTATGTTACTGGAACAAAATCCGATATTTGGAGCCCACATGATTACCCTATAAATGCTGGGGTTGAGCAGTCACCGCATGAGGGGAGTAAGAAATATTGGTGGTGGAAAGAGGTTTCTAAGATTCTGTTTAGAATTAGTTTCCCCTCTGATTTTTGTCTACTCTTTAGCAGGGGAGAGCTTCTAAATGTTATAAAAGCAGAAACTTCTGGATATCTCTGCTCAAGAGGGGCTGTCAAAAGTTGTAGCTGTGAAGAGAGCCCCTTGGTATTCTTTGGTTAAAACCAGTTTCTCACTTGAGTTTATATCTTACGCAATTACCAGATTTTCAACACTGTAGAATCCTGACTCTGGCTCGTTTCCAATTACTTGAGTCGGCAGAGCTGAAAAGGTTGATTATTGTAATAGACTTTGTTCCTGTGATTTAGATGAGGTAGAGTCTCTTGAGCGTGTATTAGGGATGGGCGAACGCAGTTTGGAAGTTCGGAGTTCGGCCCGAACTCGACCTGTTCGGACAACTGAACCGAACTCCCGAACATGAACTGGCTGAACTGAACTCAATTCCGAACATCGAAATGACCGAACAGTTCGGTCAGTTCAGATCGCATTTGGGTGAGTTCGGGTGGCAAAAAAAGGTTCACTGGAAGGTCAAACGTGACAGGGAGGGATAGTACTAGTCACTGAGGAGCAGACTTCCAGGCACCAGGGGTGGAGAGGCTTGCAATAAATAAAAAAAAACCATATAAAAACAAAAAAACCAAATAAAAAACAAAAGAAAACCATATAAAACCCAATAAAAAAAACCAAAAAACTATATAAAAAACAAAAAAAAACCACCCATAACAACATTTCCCGAACGGCCAAACCAAACGGCCGAACCCGGCGAACTAACCGAACGGCCGAACTGAACGCAGACGAACCAAACGCAGACGAACGGCCGAACCCAGCGAACTAACCGAACGGCCGAACCGAACGCAGACGAACCGAACGCCCGAACCCGAACCGCGATCTCTTCGCCCATCCCTAGCGTGTATTGTTTGGGGTTTTTTGCCCCTATTAAGAGGATTGTTGACGTCTAAGGATCTAGTAGTGTTGAAAGCAGTGGCCCCTTATTTTATTCTTGTCTTGAGCATTAAGACGTGTTTTTGATAAGTGCTATGTTACTTTTTGATTATCAGCAATTGATGGATGTATTTCATTTTCTCTTGTTGTATTTGTTTAATGGCCAATAGCGGAATACACTTTGTTGAGTTGAGTACAATGAGAGAGTTGGGAATCGGAGTGGGGGGTGGGTGGGGGGTAGCACCTGCGTATCTGGGAAGCTGCATGATGCTGAAATTTACTGGAAGTCGGCGAGATGATGAGGATGATTATTTGTGCCAGCAATGTGCCTGCCACTGCCCATTTGTTACCAGAGAGAGGTCCCTGACCCAAGGGGCTTACAATCTAGGATGGACCAGGGAAGGGAGAGACAGAGAAATATCAAGATGGACCCAGCAGGTTCTCCAGGCCATAGTTTCCCTGTGCAGCGACTCACCCACCCACCATAAAGTTGCTGGTGATTGCCCGATGCTCTGGGCTGGCAACCACAACTTTACAGAGTTGCCCAGGGCAACGGCTGACTGGAAGCAGAACTGCAGCACGGGGGTCCGCACGACAGACAGCTGCTCTGCTTTGGGCTGGTGCCCCAGGTTTGGCTGTCTCACTCTGCCGCCGGCGCTTCAGGATGTTCCAGAGCGCTGCCGGCGGGGCTGCGTGCTCCGCCTGCACATCTGGCAGGGTGCCCTTAGACAGGCTCGCCGCCCAGGGGTGAAGGAGACTGGCGCAGCTGGCACCTGAGCAGCCCATCCATCTGGAATCACCCAGAGAGCTAGTGCTGGATGAGGAGAGGGAGCCCATGGAAGCCTTGAAAGTTTTCAGAAATTAGAATGAATACCCTCCTACACAAGTACTCTTTGGGAGGTCAGTAACTCCTACCTTGTATTAGCCTCCCTTTTGTTCCCAGAAGCAAGAACCGTTAAAAAATGAGTTTAAAGGGAGATATTTCCCTCTGCAAAGAAGAGGGGGTACAGAGTCGCTTACTCCAGGAAATGGGTTCTTCTACACAGCAGGGTGGTAACTACCTCATCCACCCATTTTTAAGAAGCCCTCAGTTCTTCCTCCTTTGTACGTCTCCCATACAACATTTCTGCCTCACAGATGGCTTGTTGTTCCAGATCCGCCCGCTTGGGAACCTGTAGGGAACCTAGCCCCTACTGGCAGTTCCCTGCAAGTTCCCAAACAGGGGAAAGGAACGTGTATTCAACTCCTGCTTTGGGGGACAGATGCAGCAAGAGAGAGCTGCTCCAATGTATCCCCTCTTCCTTGATTAGAACAAGGCTCTAGAAATTTCTGGTGGAACATTTACTTGCTTCCTCTACCTCTTTGCTTATGCCCCAAGAATCTCTAGTGCTTCTTCACTATTGGAAGTGACAAGAGGCTATGACTTAAGTAACATGTCATGCTTATGGGGACCAAAAATAGGCTATTATGCAAAAACTAGCAATATTCCTGTAATTCAAAGATGCACACATGTAAAACATCCATACTTGGCATCATATTAATCTTCATGAAACACTAAGTACAATAATATAAGGACAATCCTGTCCCACCCCAGAACTGTGAAGCAAGGAGCCCAGGACGGGGCTTACCTAGGATCCTGGGAAGTGGCTAATCTTGGAAAGAGGCCTGAGCATCCAAGAGGAGAGAAGACACTCTGGCTTGCCTTTACGTGAATTTGAGAAGGCTTGAAAGACTGCTCACTTTTATTTCTATGTATGGGGAATTTAACCTCTTGTCTATCGATTAACGAAATGAGCACTGTTGGAGGAAATGACTTTGAACAGTGGCACGCTTTGGCCATGATCCTGATGGGACTTATGGACAGAGATCCCTGTCATTTATGCTGCCAAAATAATTTTTTTTTGGGGGGGGGGGGCGGCTTGTGATCTAGGAACACAGCAAATTACATTAGGTTCACACTTGTGTATCGGGAGGATTTGTAGGTTGGGTTGGCACTCACTTGCAAGAGCGGGTGGAGAGATGCTGGCTTGGAAGAGCCATAGCTTTACAAATGGGGAAATTTAAGGACACTTTCAGACCTTCTCTCCCCCCCCCTCGCGCATATTTTGGCTACGGGAGGGAATGCACAACCAGGATATGCACAGGGTGCCACCGGTCTGAAAATTTCCCCGTCCAGCTTTGCACAGGGAGGCAGAGCAGGAAATCCATCTCTGCATCCCTGCGCGCGTCTGCTGCCAAAGCCACGCCGGGTGGGGTGGGGCTTTCAGACCGGCCGATCCCCGCGCAGATCCTGGCTGCACATTCCCTCCCGCAGCCAGAATGTGTGTGCGGATTGTGAGCGCCCTGAGCCTTTTGGGAAGGGTAGCATAGAAGTTGGAAAAATAAATAAACAAACACCTCTATCCCTTCATCGAATTCTGCCTTCTGATTGTGTCTCTGTCTCTCCCTTCCAGAGCACGGAGGCAATTCCCATGGCAAGCCCTGCATGTTCCCCTTTGTCTACCGGCGCCGGGTGTTCTACACGTGCACCGATGAGAACTCCAGACCCAGGATGTTCTGGTGCAGCACCACCAGCAACTACGACCAAGACAGGAAATGGAGCTACTGCTCGGATATCAGTAAGAGCCTACAGGGGAGGAGGCTGGGAGCAAGGACCCCGGAGGCCTCTGGGGAGGGAGTGGTGGTGGCTAGTCGGGATGTCCACTTGGATTAAACAGCGGATTTGGATCCGTTCTGGATACACATAATCCTAGATGACCCTTGATGTCCCTTCCAGCTCCATGGTTCTTCCCTCTTGTTCCAGACTTTCTGGGCCGTCACGACACCCGATGCACCTTTCCTTTTATCTACAAGAACCGGATGAACACGGCCTGCACAACTGCCCCGGTGCTCCTTAACCAGAAACTACGACGTGGACCACCAGTGGGTGTATTGTGAAGCCTAAGGTAGGAGAATGGGGCAGGGAGTCAAGCTGAAGAGGGCTGTTGCTCATACCGGGACCCAATGAAAGCGGCATCGTTAGGTGTTTTTAAACGAGATGCTTCCACGCATGGCCACCCATGAGTCACTCATCCGACCGACCGCAGGGGGATGCATGCTCCTGTGAGCCCCGCAGGACCCGCTCATCGCCACTCACGGCGCACTGCTGAGAAATCCAGAGTGCGCTGTGCGGGGCAAGCAAAAAAAAAGTGCGTGGCAACAGGTGCCCATGCAACCCCCTACCCGTATGAACTGGGGCGGCCACCCGCACCAGCAGACAGGTCCACGTCTCATGGGCATAGAGGGCAGGGGACACGGCCTTTGCAAGTCACAGGAACTGGCCACAAGCGATGGGGAGTCCAGCTCCCCCAGTGCTCACAGCTGGGACATGTCGGTTTCAAAGGCCAGCCCCGCACACTCCCCCCCCCCATGGTCTGTGGCAGGGGGAGTGCGAGGTGGCTGTTTCTGTGCCTGTTGCGCTGCTGCCGTCCGGTGGTCCGCCCCCTCCCAGGCGCTGTGGGCCGCAGCTTGAATTTCACGGGGCTACCCTCAGTGGCAGCCTAGATCAACTGCTTAGTGCTTCCGGCTCCAGCCAGAACAGTTGATCTAGGTGGCCGCTGGCGGCCCTGGGAAATTCAAGCTGTGCCCTGTAATGCTGGTCGGAGAGGGGGACCGTTGGACTGCAGCAGCACATCAGGCACGGCTTCCTAAGGCAGCCGCTCATCTGCCGCGAACTGACCGGGAGTGCTGCTGCAGTCCGGCGGTCCCCCTCTCCGACCAGCATTACAGGGCACAGCTTGAATTTCCCAGGGCCACCAGCGGCCACCTAGACCCCCACGAGGAGAGATGACACGTGATGCCGCCAGCAATCGCGAGCCTGATATGGCACCGCGCATTCTTTTCAAGCCGCGAATGACCTCCCTCGATCAGGCTCCCGGTCAGTTCACTGCTTGAAAAGAATGCACGGCGCCGTATCAGGCGCGCGATGGCCGGCGGCGTCACGTGTAATCTCTCCTTGTGGGGTTTTTGAAACCCCACTCGAGCGCACCGTGCAACCGTCTAAAAGTGGCCAGAGAGCCAGGACTCCTGGGTTCTCTGGGAGGGGAAGCTAGTGGGTTAGAGCAGGGGGGCTGGGAGCCAGGACTCCTGGGTTCTCTGGGAGGGGAGGGGGGGCTAGTGGGTTAGAGCAGGGGGTGATGGGAGCCAGGACTCCTGGGTTCTCTGGGAGGGGAGTGGGAGCTAGTGGGTTAGAGCAGGGGGGCTGGGAGCCAGGACTCCTGGGTTCTCTGGGAGGGGAAGCTAGTGGGTTAGAGCAGGGGGGCTGGGACGGAGTCAAGAGTCCTGGGTTCCTTATGGTTATCATGACCCTAGTAGGCATCCCTGTGCTTGGGATGTTGTAGGTCTAGAACATCCTTTCTTGGAGCAGGGGGTTGTACTAGATGCTCCTTGAAGCCTATCATTCTAGGAGCATAGCAGACCCCTACTGTTTGGCTTCTCTCTCTCTAGGGAGACTGTCCTGGCTTCCAGCCCCCAAACCAAGGAGCTAGTCCTCTGGCTCTTTCTGTGTCTTTCTTCCAGGTCTGAGATGCCTTGGGCCACCAGCAGACAGAAAGCCACCATGAAGCCTCGGGAGGGGGGGGGAGGGAGGAGCAATCATTAACACAGCAAGCTAATGAAATGAGAGAGAGCACCCAACCCCCGCCTGCTTCTCGGAGGCCTCTGGACTGAGGCATTTCATGGGTGGAGAATCGATCATCAGCAGAAGTGACCCTGCAATGTTTGTGACTCCAGGGGCATGGGGGAGGGGGCAGTTAGTGATGCCAGCTCAGGATTTCCATTTTCAGACATTTGACCTCCCAAGCCGGACGCCAACCTTCCAGTGCAGAGAGTCATGAAATTGGAGAGTCGGAAGGGCCCTCCCAGGTCACCTAGCCCAAACCTCTGCCCTGAGGCAGGAGACCCTAGGCCTAAAGCATCGTCACAGATTTTGATCTTTCCTTGACCGCTTCCAGGGAAGGAAATCCCAGTGTCCCCCTGGGCAGCTCATCCCGTGGCTGAACTGCTCTAACCAATAAGACGTTTACTCCCAATATTGAATCTAAACCTACTTCTTGAAATGTAAACCCATTGCTTCTTGTCCTGGCACAGTGACAACAGAAACGTTCGCCATCTTTTCTTTTTATGGCATCCTCAGTTGAAAACTGCCAACGTTTCCCCTTTAAATCCTTTCTTCTCCAGGATAAACCTGCCATCATCCTTTCATCCACCTAGGACCAATATTCCAGACCCTTGATCTTCTCGGCTGCTCACTTACGAATCCCCTCAAATTCCTTAACATCCCGCTTGAACTGCGGAGCCCAGAATGGACGACGGTTCTCCGAGAGAGGTCTGACCAGTGCACCAGAACGACTGTGGGATCTGCATTTCCAGACCTTCTGTCATCTTCATCTCCGGAACCCTTTCAAAATTGGCCATCCTCCAACTGTTCCGGCACTCCCAAACTGTCTGAGTAAAACCCGAGCGGACGGCAGTCCTTGAGCCCAGGAACCTGGCTCCGTTCTTGGAGGGCACCGTAGGCCGAGCACTACCTTAAGACAAGGGGCTATGACTGTAAGACCGTGTGCTCCCTTCCCGCCAAGGGCTGTTCCACTAGCGGTAAAACTGATCTCACAATCACATGACTGGCAAGGAGAATGAAGACGGCGTTTTGTCCCTAACGAAACCTGGATGGTTAGAAATAAAGAGGCCTTTTGTTCGGCTTTCTCCCTCCCCTGCTGCCGCCGCAGATTCATATAGAACTATGTTGCATTCTCAGATGCTTCACTGTAGTGGGATGTGCAAAACTGACTCAACAGACAGGCAGGATAATCCTCCCCCGTTAACGTCAGTGGGAGTTTTGCCATTAATGGTGGAGGATTGTGCCCTTAAGGGCTGTAAGCAGAGTAAGAAAGCAAAGTCCAAATCCAGACTACGCTGCCCCACATTCACGCAACCCCCTCCCCCTTGGTAAACTCACCACGCGTTCCTTGCTGGCCTCCCTCGCTCTCACTTCTCCCCCCCTATCGCAATCCAAAACTCCGCTGCCAAGGTCATTCACTCTGCCCGTCACTTCGACCATGTGCTGCCTCTCCTCTTCTCTCTTCACTGGCTCCCCCTTCCTGAACGTATCCTGTTTTAAGCTCCTGGTTTTCACGTTCAAAACACTCCACAACCAAGCTCCCCCCTACCTCTCTGACCTAATCTCCCTACGCACTCCTGCACGCTCTCTCTGCTCTTCCTCTGTCCCCTCCCTCACTCTCCCTCATTTCTCCTTCTCACCTAACCGCCTTCGACCCTTCTCCCTCGCTGCCCCCCATGCCTGGAACTCCCTCCCTACCCACATCCGCCTTGCTCCTCAAGACCCACTTTTACCTCGCCGCCTTTCCCAATGCCTGCTAGTCATTCCCCATATACTTACTGTCTGCCCTCCTCTGCAGACTGCTGCAACCAACCTGATTGTAACCAAGCCAAACACACGCACCTGAGACTTCGCATCCGCCTGAATGTTTGTCTGTCTTCTCCCCTGTCTCTCCCACTGTCCCCTCTACCTGTCTCCCCCTCCTAGTCTTTTAGATTGTAAGCCACAGGCAGGGACCGCGTCTATGTCTATGTTCTGTACAGCACCAGGCACATGGCTGGCGCTATATAAATGTTTATAATAATATTAATAAATAATCCGTTTGTCTTGCCCCCGCAGTGCGTTCACACAGCGGATGACTGCCCTGCATTGCACCCTTTGCACCAAGGCTCATGCACACAATCTATGTCTCTATTTCCAAATAGGTAGTAGCCCAAACCCACATTATGAAAAAAGCCAGTAGGAGGTTTCATTTGCATATTACTGAGCTACAACACAAACCACAGCCTTGCTAAACTGGGGTCAGGCAGCGATGTGTATCGGTGTTTAGCAGCAGAGGAAGCTTCAGCCATTTGCTGCACAGAGCTCTGTGCGCCGCAGCAGCTAAACCGGCAAAGAGAGCATTAGCACTTACCGGGGAAGGGCTAGGCCGTGAAAGGGTTGGGAGGGATCTCTTCCCAACCTGAAAATTCTTGGCACCCGGCGGGAGTGGGGGGAGCTAGGATGGAACAGGCACCGGTGCAGAAGGTGGAATGAGGTCTCTCTTCCCAGCGGGATCCCAGGATGCATCTGCAGCAGGGAGCGTGGGCCCCACCTGGGCATGGACTCAGTCAGTGCAGCCGACACGCTTGGGGCCGGGTCCCAGAATAGCGAGACTCTGTCGTACAGGCTTGCAGAGCCCAAGGGATAAGGAGGAAGAGAGATGATGGGTTTCTGAGCCTAGTGCTAATGTGTAAATCCCATTAAAAAACACCTCTGGTTAAATGATTAGTTCAGGCAGAGACACAATCGCTTGTCCCCTTTCCAGAACGTCAAGTACGGTGAAATTAAAATGCTATAAATCCAAGAAATTAAAAGTTCTAGTCATGCCATGTCTCACACATCCCCTTTACTCTGCCCTTTTTGTTTTCCCTGCGTTGACTAGTACGCCCTATGCAGAAGACATTAGTACAGTAGATGCTATTCCAGGCCCTTGCTCTTCCCAGACTTTCTGACCTCGTTTCCTGCTATGTTTCCACCCAGGAACTTTGCTCCTCCTCTGTACCGTCCTCCCCTGCCCCCGAGTCTCTTGTTCCCTGAATCATTTCCATCCCTTCTCCCAGGCTGCCCCCTAGGCCTGGAACTTCCTCCCCAAACACAGACACTCTCTCATCCCCACCTTCCCGATCCCTCCTAAAAACCTATCTCTTCCATCCCGCTTTCCCTCACTCCTCACCCCAATGATTGCTCCGGGCACCTGTGACTTCTCAGCTTCTTGAATGTTTCCCCGTCTCCCCCTGTGGTCCCTTCCCCCTTGTCCATCCTAACTTGCAAGCCCCTTGGGGCAGGCCGGGACCTGTCTCTGATCATCGCTCTTCAGCACCAAGAACATTCCTGGCATCTTTAGCAATCATCATCATAATTCGGGATGGGACTCTGGGCAAAATTTTGGTTTTGGTCAGTTTCGGTTCTCATGTATTTCGGTTCTTTTTCGGTTTCGGGTTCTATCGGCTCTTTTGCGTTGATTTTTGTACCGGATTTTTAACATTGCGGTTTTTCAATGGGGGACAAACCACAATGTTAAAAATCTGGTACAAAAATAAAACGCAAAAGATCCGATAGTGCCAAAACCGAAAAAGAACCAAAATTTCGGATTAATCCGAAATGGCCATTTTCGGGTACTTTTGGCTTTATCAAAAACTGAAATTCCCATCATCATAATAAATTGATGTAAATTATGTAGTTCACATAGCTGGCTGGCTAGGTGTGGCCCCGGCTGTCAATTTATTCCCACCTTCTGTCAGAGGAGGAGGGGGACGGGAGCACATTGCACCCTGGCTGCCAATAGCTTTCTGGGCATTATTCAAGGGGCTGATTCTGTCCTACGAAGCCCTAAATAAATGGCTTGAGCCCCAGGTATCTGAAAGACCCGCGTCTTCCTTTATGTTCCGCCACGACCGCCGAGGTTGGCTTGGAGAGTCCTCTTGCAGGTGCTACCATCTGCCCGTGAAGTTTTCATGACAAGGGCATGGAGAGAGGCGTTCTCGGTGGCCGCCCCACAATTATGGAACTCCCTCCCCTTGAAGATCCACCTAAGTCCGAGCTGGGTTGTCTTCTGGAAGAGATGCCAGACCTCTTTGCTTGGCCAGGCGTTTGTCAGGCAGGGATAGGGTTGGGTGGGGTTGGATGGAGGGGCTTGGAGAGGGCTAGGGGATTTTTATGCTGTTCTCTATGTTTGCCCTGGGCCTATTTGAAAATAGGTGTGTGTGTAAAATTGGAATAAATAAATAATTTAAATGATTAAAATATTAATATCAATAACATCAATATTAATAATATTAATATTATTAATAAATGGTGCACAGCAGATCTGAACTATCCATAAGTCAGACAGTATAACATCATAAATATATATTTTACATTGCATACTATATATCATACATACGCACAATATGCAATACAGCTAATACAGGCAGATATTGTTGGATTTATATCCTGCTCTACCTATAAAGCCATTGGCTCAGAGTGGGTTACAGATAAAACTAAACACATACATTAAAAAAATAAAGAAATAGAACCAATTAAAATATAGCCCCCCCAGCCACCCCATCCCCAGCCACCCAAACCCTGCCTAAACAAAAATGTTTTGCATTGTTTCTGGAAGGACACGCAGGCTCCAAACTCAGGGGGAAGGGAGTTTCAGTGCTAGAGAGTATTCCCCTGCCAGTACTCTCACTGCCCATACTCGATGCACGGAGGTTCTGGCTTGATAGCTGCTCCCAGCTGACCGAAGAGACCAGTACGGCAGACAGGGAAGGAGGCAAGCCCTAAAGTATGTTGGGCCCAAACCATTTAGGGATTTAGAGGTCAAACACAGCACCGTGAATTATGACTGGAATGCTATGTGAAGCCAATGCAAACTCTGGAGCACTGACGTCATATGGTCCCCGCAACCCACCCTCATCAGAAGCCAGTCTGCTGTAGAGAAGAAAGGAATCAAATCTGACTACAACTGTACAAGTGAAAAACCACAGCATTAATTACCCAAATTGGACTGTAATAACAACATCAAAGTACAGTAGCCACAAAGGTAAAGGATACAAAAGACAGATACAAAGGTAAAGTACAAAAATCCAAGATCCCAAACCTGGAGGCCAGGTTACTAGGCACAAGATGAAAATGTATGCAGAAATCAGGTTCAAAGACTTCACTGAAGGTAAAAAGTCCAACATTTCGCTTTCACAAGTTCCTTCAGGGATAAATAACAAAAATCTTGCAGTGTCTGGGAAAGTTGTGTGTCACAGGTTTGGGGGTCCGCACCCCCACTTTACCGGGTTTGAGTGACTCAGTTTCCCTTGTGCACAGTTCTCTTGAATCAGTTCTCTCTCTGGCTAATTCAAGTCTGCCACAATTAAACTCCTTTGTCACACAAGGGCCCGATCCTTCCCGTTTACACACTCTTTACTCTCTGGGTTCGCAAGAGCTTGAGGGCTCTTGTTTCTCACTTGTGTTCCAATATTTGACACGACACTTCTTTATAAAGATAAGTAGTAAGTTTACTGATTACATAAACAAGATAGTTAAACAGAGTGGTAACTAGAACTAAAAGGTAAATATAATGCATTCCTAACTTATACTGGTTGAGTTCCTAAGTTATTCATCTTACCCTAGCGAGTCCAGGAGTTCTCAGTCATAAAGTGACTGGGCAAATGGCTTCTTAGCTGGCAAAGAGCAAAATCATGCCTAGAAAAGGTACAATGGTCAGATGAGTGCAACAGCGCATTTGACAAACTTAAGAGAGCTCTGTCTGAGGCACCAGTGTTAATCAGCCCGGATTATGAGAGAGAATTCCCTATCTGGACTGATGCCTCTGACACAGGCCTGGGAGCAACCCTCACACAAGGAGGGGAGGAGAGAATACACCGTCCCATTGCTTACTTTAGCAAGAAACTGCCCCCAAGGGAAAAGAATCTGGCAATGATTGAAAGAGAGTGTCTGGCCATAGTCTGGGCTGTGAAGAAACTTAAATCGTATGTATTTGGTAGAACATTCACAGTCCACACCGACCACTCACCCCTACAATGGCTCAGTCGTGTGCAAGACTCCAACTCCAAACTACTGAGATGGAGCCTGTTCTTGCAAGAGTTTGACATGAGAATTGAACACGTAAAGGGTAAACAGAATGTGCTTGCAGACGCACTATCACGCAGAGACACGCCAGTCTAAGCATGTTACGAGACTCTGACGTGCCTCTTCACGATGCAATCTTACGGGGGAGCTGTCACGGAGAAACATGGGGTCACACACGTGTAACACGAGACTACATGTTTGGTAAATGTGTGGTGCCAAGGGTTTCACATGTATGTAATGTTACTATACATGTACACTATGTAATGTCAAAGGTTCCACATGTTTGTAATGTTGACTCTGAGAACTGTACAATTCGAATTGGGGCTCTCATACATCACCAGTCTGTAGGAAGTGCAAAGAGATAACAATGTGTATTGGGGGCCGGACGAGTGACCAGGGACATTAACAATGCTAATGCAGGTAGCCATTGACTACGTGCAGAAAGACAGAGAAACCTGAT
>QEPC01000313.1:252077-273399 GCA_003113815.1 Sphenodon punctatus
ACAAACACCCAACATCTCCTCGCCCAAAAACCTTTTGTTTTGCAAATTAAATCATTCAGTTCATTTCATTTATTTGACGTGGTCCTAGGCCATTGTCGACTGACAAACGAACAAAACAAACATTTACCAAAGACAGACAACCAAACATAAATCCTCAATAAAAACATATTACAAAACTACTAACTCAGTTGACCTCTTAAGGCAAACAGAAAATACATAAAAAGCATTAGCACAGAAGAGCTAATCAGGAATTACCTGAGGCTTAAACAGGAGGAACTTCTTCCTCATCTCCACGGCCTCTACTAAACATTTCAGGGTACCACACAGAATGAGCATCACTGAGGGCCGTCTGGGAAAGGAACTGATCCGTCCCACCTGGAAATTCATCTCAGAGCGACCGCAAATATCGCAAGCGGGGAGAGTCCTACAGCCTGCATTGGAACAATACATGGTGAGTAGATTCGGTGGCCTGGGAATCAAAAGGGCATAGACGGTCCCAGTAAGGGACCCCTGCAGAATGCCCCTCCAAAACACATGTGGGTAACGCATTGACCCTTGCACAGAAAGATAAGGGTTTTTCTCTAAAAGTAGCTGCAGAGGCAAAATAATGTGCCATGCTGCCCGACAACGGGGCCAGTACAGGGAATTCCACCATACGTTGGGAATCCCTTCAGTCATTCAGTTCAAATTTTGCAAATCAAATCATTCAATTCAGTGGCTGCTGGGGCCATTTTACACATGCCACAGCCCCTTCCAAAAATGGCATTCGCAGTGTTGCCGCCATTTTGGAAAAGGCAGCCGGTCGGTGCATGTACAAAGTGGCCGTTGTGCATGCACAGAACCGCTGCCCTTTTCCAAAATGGCGGTGACACTGCCGCCCCCGCCCCTACAGCTAGCCCTTGCCACCAACAGTTAGCCTGGTCTATCAGCGTATGGAAGGAACGCACCCACCTGGATGTCCTCTCTGGTCACGATCCTCTTCAGCAACGTCTCCAACTCGCTCCGGCCTGTGGTTGTGGGCTGAGACGCAGGTCCTCCTTCTGAATAGGCCCTTTCTCCTGGGCAGTTTCCCAGTTCTGCTCCTGAGCTTGAAGGGAGCCCAGCAGACAGCTCCTCCCTCTCCAGCTAAGGCTGCGTTCCCAGCGGTGGCAGTGGCAGCGGGAGGGGGAGAGAAGACGCGGAAGCAAAGAGGAGCCGGCTGACGAGGATCTGCCGTGGCTTCTCTCACACGTCAGGGCAGGATTTTGTGCGCTGACATGCACGAGAGAACCCTGTTCGCACCAGCTTTTTTCCTGTCAGCCGGCTCCTCCGCGCTGCCGCGTCTCCCCTCGCCGCTCCGCCACAGATGGGACCGCAACCGTACTCCCTGAACTGAGGGTTTCCTCTATTAAATGTGGAGTCATCCAGGCTTTCACAGCTCAACCCACTTAGGTGCTGTCCCTTCCCCCTTGAGCCATAGTTTATTTAACGCCTGCTTGAGGGTCAGTACCGTCCCTGTTACAAACATGTTCCTGAGCTTCATCTTTGCCACGTCCCTCTCCCTCGCCCCTCACATTCAGTGTGTTCCTAAGGCCCGGTACTTTTCCCTGCATAATGCTGCTAATATCCAGCCCCTCCCTGCTGCAAAACTCTACTACCCCATGCTCTGGGGCATTTTCAGATGGACAAACTAATCCTTGATATAATCCAAGTTTATTGCCTAGTGTTTCCAAAATCCTGTCTGTTTAGATGGGCATTCTGTTACGCGATAAAGCTAATCCTAAATAGTCCATCTGAACACAGCCTTGCTGTTAATCAGGAATTCGAGTCTCTGGGATGAATTTCAATCCCACGGTACTTTTCGTCCGTGCGCAGCGCACTGATTTCTGGGATTGAAGAAAATCTGAGTTTCTTCATTTTTCTGATTTCCGAGTTGAAGAAAAAGGAAAGTCATCCCTTTGTTCGCTCTGCCATGCGTCGCAGAACAATAACGGAAGGTAACACGATCGCCCCACAGTCAGGTGCCCCTAGATACCATAGAGGCAGAAATGCCTAGAGAGGATGTCAGGTCGTTAAGCAGGACTCTGTGGCGCTAATCTAGGATTCGTTGACTAATCCTAGATAGTCATTCAGATGGAAATTATCTAGGATTAATTTAACATCCGCATATCACAAACCCCAGCAAGCTAGGGTTTAGAACATCCGATGTTTTCCCAAACCCTAGATAATAATCTCTGATTTGCAGCATTCAGATGGACATCTCACATAGGAATTAAGGCTTTAATTCCTAATTAAATGTCCATCTGAAAACGCCCCTAGTCATCTCATGCCTTGACCACTACAACTTCCTCCTCCGGACTGGCCCTTTGCCCTTCTCTCTTTGATTCTCTAACGTTCCACTGTCAAGATTTTTGGCAGATTCTCGAAGACGGGTCCCTGCCGAGTGAGCTGGGTGAGGGACAAGAATGAGGGGAACACAGGGAGAGGCAGACACACACACCTTCCCATTTTACAGATGAGGAACTGAGGCCGGGAGGTTGTGACCTTGTCCAAGGTCACCCAGTGAGTTCATGGCAAGGGGGAGATTTGAACCTTGTCTTCCCAGGTCCAAGTCGTGCACCTTCTCTGCTACACCTATTCCAAAGTCTCCTGCTGCCTAACCTACCTTTGCCCCTTCTCCTATACCACTCTCTCTCCTGAGCACATATGCTCTGCTCCCTGCCTCCTGACCTTGAAATCCCTTCTGAAAACTTCCCTCTGACTTTGCTTACTAGCTCCTCACCCCCCCACCCCCCCATTGAAGCTTCTTCTTATACCGTCATCCTTCAGGCTCTCCCTCCTTCCTTTGTAACTAAACTAAGCTCATGCACCTACAGCTTCTCAGCTTTGTCAGTGTAGTCCCATTTCTCCCGATATTCCCATCTCCCTTACCTCCCCTCCCTTGTCTGTCCTTGATTGTAAGCCCCTCATGGCAGGGAACTCTCTCTAGGTCTGATCGTTCAGTGCCCGGCACATTGTTGATGCTATGTAAATAAAATTAAATAAATTATAATGAATAATTAATAAAAGAAGAAGACTATTATTTAGTCTTCTAAATAATAGTATTAATACTACTACTAATAATAAAAGAAGACTGTATTTAATGCCCAAACTGAGTAGCTAGCATTAACAATAACAGCCCTGGCCTAGCTCTATGGGAAGGCCAGATAAAGAAGGCTCTTTTCAAAGCAGATAAACACGATGCTTGGTTTTTTACTTTGCTAGCCGCACCTTTGGGACGCTTTTAGACTTGGATTTTCAAAAACCCAACCACGTTTGATTCTGACTTCCACCCTGAAATAGAGACGCTGTGGCCTGGGAGGCGCATGAGAAAGGAAACGGAGAGCTGTGACAGATACCAAACACAGAGAGATCGGCTGAGAGAGGACTCGCCATCTCGGCTACCCGAGCTCTGCGGGATTCAGGAAAAGAAGCGGGAGAGCAAACCTTGAGGATCGGGAGACAGGGCTGAGGGGCGGTGATCTGGTCTCCAGGAGAAGCAAAAGGGACCATTCAGAAGCGCCGCTGCCGTGTCAAGCTCTGCCATCGATTGTTCCTAAAAGGGTCGCTATAATGGTTCTTCTCTCCCTGAGCCTTCTGCTCTCTGGTGAGTAGCTGAGAAACCGTGGCTCATTCTTTGTAGGTTAAGGGAAAGCAGAACTGAAAAACAGCCCCCTGTCCCGAATCCTTTTCAGGGGGGAGAGAAAAAAAGGGAAGGGGAAAGTCACTAAGAAAAAGCTAGGTAGGACGTCTGTGAAGGTTGCTTCCTAAGCGAGAGTCTCTCTCCATCCAGCCCCCCAGCGAGAATGGAAACACAGTTAAGGCCTCCAACATCCGTCCATCGGTCAGTCATTCTGTCTGTCTGTCCGTCCGTCCATCCATTGGCACAGCTAGGCTGTGGGTGGGCCCAGGCTTGTGTCCCAGTCACGGTCGGGCATTCCAGCGTGGAGGTTCAGGGCTTCCCCATGAAGGTGGCATTGCCCACCTTTCAGCAGGCCTGTCTGGAGCAGTAGCAGCCTCACCAGAAGGGCATTTTTAAGAGCGGGTAAAGACAGAACTCCACACACACACACACACACACACACACACACTCTAGTTCTTTCTTGGCAGGGCCCATTGCAAGAGGGATGCGATGCATGTTTTAGAGTGGGACGGGCAGAGTGCTGGCCCCGCTTCCTCCCCGTCGACGTCCGAACGTTTCGTAGCGGCGTTCAGGCCTCTTGCAAAAGTCTGGGACGTATCCATCCCAATCCAATACTGATCTATCGACATACATAGACCCAGCTACGCTGTGTCTACCATGTATCCATCTAACTTGTACAGAGTATCTGTCAGTCTGTCCAACCAGCGTTGGAGATTGTTGCAGGCAGACCCTGAGCCACCCGAGGAAGGAGGCCTCATCAGTTCTAGCAAAGTGGCTGACGGAGTCCCATGCAGCATTGGGGCTTGCTCCTAGCGTGGGACTCGGAAGCATTGTCACGGGTTGGAGGGTCCGCACCCCCACTTTACCGGGTTTGAGTGACTCAGTTTCCCTCACTTACAGCCCACTTGAATCAGTTTTTCTCTCTGGCCAATTCAATCCTGCCGCAGAGACAACCCCTTTGTCACCCAAGGGCCCGATCCTTCCCGTTTACAGACTCTTTCATCTTTGGGTTCACAAGAGCTTGAGAACTCTTGTTCCTCACTTGTGTTCCAATGTTAGACACAGACACTTCTTCATAAAGATAAGAGGTAAGTTTATTGATTACATAAGCAAGATAGTTGATACAGAGTGGTTACTAGAAATCAAAGGTAAATATAATGCATTCTTGATCTATACTGGTTGAATTCCTAAATAAGCATCTTACCCTACCAAGGTCCATAAGTTCATCTCAGTCCTTGATGTAAGCGACTGGGTCTTCAGTCTTAGAGTTGCTAGAGAGCAAAGTCCCCTCTCTCCGTTCATGGTTCGGCTCAGCCCTCCTGGCTGCAAGATGGTGAGTGAGTTCCTGATAGTCACTGCCCCCTCTGGGGTACAACTCCTTATATCCCCAGGAGGAAGCTACTCGTATCTTCTCGAGGCTTCTAGAATTCCTTTAGTTCTCTTTATCAGCTTTTCTGTGTCTCTTGCACGTAAGCAATGGCTGTCTGTATTAGCATATTAAATGTCTCTGGCCATCAGTCTAGGGTGAATCAACAAACTGTCTTTCCATTTCCTGGAACTTGGTCATGTGTCACAGCCATGATTTGGGTTTTACAGTTCTCAATTGTAACATTACATACATGTTGCATGTTTTGCTTTACATATTTACTAGGCTTGTAGCCTACATGTAGGCCAGTATCACACGTGTGTGACCCTATGTTCCTCCGTGACAAACATCGCCTGCACTAAAGCCCATTTCCTGTTTCTTTCCAAAGTTCTGCATCCCACCAGACAGGAGACCTGCTCTGCATCCGGTGAGTTTCTCTCGGTCTCGTCCTCTCATGCAGCTACCAGCCTGGCCTGACTCGGCCACCCTGCCCTGGATCCAGTGGTGACCTGCAGCCCCAGAGGATTCAGCATTCTCCCAGGAAAAGCACAAGGCCGGGCCAGGCGATGACTCCCTGAGGGTATTGCGGAGCCTGGCGGGTGGGGCGCAGGGGTGCAGGCGAGATTCCCATCCGGGCACACGCACTGGGTTGGGTCCCAGGGCATCACACAGAGAAGAGGAGGAGTCCTCCCAGCACAGCAAGATGGAGACACCTCCTGGCCCCACATCTCCTGGCTCATGGCTGACCTCTAGGCAACTGCTGCCTGGGCATTGACTCCACTGATTTCCTTCCCGCTCTAGGTCTCCTCCCTGCCCCCAAGCTCTACCTGAACCAGATGGCAGCCCAGCCAGGGGACTCGGTGCTGATGCAATGCGCAGTCATCTTAGGGAGCTCGGTCACACGGATCATCTATTGCAAGGACAGGCAGGAGATTGCCTCCCAGAAAGGCTTGAAGGAGAAAGCCACCTATGACTTCCGGCACGTGGTCTCTGGGGGCAGTGCCGGGAGCTACTCCTGCGCCTACGAGGTCAAGGACAGTGATAACCGAGTGACTCGATCCCGGCTCAGTGCGACTCAGCTACTGGACGTCACCGGTAAGGGAGAGCAGAGAGCTGAAGGGCTAGCCCCATAGATGCGATGGCGCGACAATGCTGATTTGCCCCACCTGACCCACTGACTCCAAAGGAGTGGTTTGAGTGATCTCTTTTATTGGACCAACAGCTGCTGAGTTACGATGCTGATTAACCCCAGCTACAGATTGGCAACTGTTCATTCCACTATTTGCAAATCAGCCATGATGCTGATTTACATTATTTCAGGGATCTCACCCCACTAATTCCCATGGAGTTATGATGCTGATTTACTCACTAGCTGAGAATCTGGTCCCCACTGGCGTCCCCACTGACTTCAATGGGGTGAGACTGATTTACGCCAGCAGGGGATCTGGCCCATTATGTGCGTGGAGGGGGCAGAGTTAAGGGTATGTGGCTAGATGTGCAGTGTCCTATGAGAGATGGGTGGAATCAGAGAGCCTCATTTTGGACTTTTTAAAAATGGGAATGTTGAGAGTTTATCTATGCACCTTTTAGCATTACGGTTGAAGCTAATATCGGACACAAATACCGAACTGGACAAATCCAGCTGCTTTAAATCCATTGCAATGAAGTGCAGAGGATGCATTATTCAATTCCTACTTTATTTCTAGTTTCAGATATTCATTTGGGTTTTGGGGGGTTACACAAGTGAGTCACAGTAGTGCTGTTGCCAGGAAGTAGAAACTACAAGGGAAAGCACCAAAAATGTCACTTTCCAAAATAAAAATCTCATGATTTTCATCTCAATATTTTTTATTTTATAAAAAAATTAATTAAATAGGTGGTCAGAAACCCTTGTGATTTCATCTCTTTCATTACACAGGAACGGTGAACAGCGGTGGAGCCAAGGAAGAACCCGCTCCCATAGGTAAGCGACTGTTGCTTTCTTAAAGTTATTCAAACTCTGTTTTTAAAAAAAAAAAAAAATTCTCCTCCTGCATGCCCTGCAAAGCTGCTGTGGGAGGGCAAGGGTTACGGCTGGCTACTTTACCACTGAAACCTCCTTCTTACTGGCTTCCCTGCTCATACCTCGACCTTCTCACTTCTATTCAGCACTCTGCAAACAAGGTCAGGCATCTTGCTCCACTCTGAACATGGTTATTCATTATTATTTATAGAGTGACAGCAATGTCCCTGGTGCTGTACAATCAATAGACAGGTCCCTGCCCCAAGTGGCTTACAATCTAGGAAAGACAAGTGACGGGTGATGAGGGGGGAGAGAGGTGAATGTCGGGAGAAACAGGAAGACATTCATGAAGTTGCAAGTGCACGTGCTTCACTTAGGGTGATCCGGAATCCGTTTAGGATCCCAGACAGGAATCGGCCCGGCCGTCCTTTCGACGTGCCGGCCTGATTCCTACAGGGGGTCGGGGAGGGGTCGGGGTTGCACGCCCCACTCCCCCGGCCACCCGCCCTCTGGGAGATGGGCGGGCGCAGCAGCCAATCCGGCCGCTGCGCCCGATCCCGCACTGGGGTCTGGACCATGGTCCAACTAACCATGGCTCTGGACCTCCGGGCGGCTGGAGGTCCAGAACCGTGGTCAATGTGTTTCCCACTTGAGGTTCACCATGGTGAACCTCTGGTGGGAATCTCTTTGGGTAATTTCAGATGTTACGGTACTGTGGCCACCACAGAGGGTTCACTGTGGTTGACCGTGGTATCATAACATCTAAAAATACCCTTAGTTACAGGAAAGCGAGTGATTCTGAGGGAGGGAGGGAAGGAAGAGGAGGCAGTTTCCTCCTCATGGCCTGATGGGAAAGGTAGGTTTTCAGGAGGGATTTGAAGGTTGGGAGGGAGGGAGGGAGCAGAGCGAATGTATCCAGGGAAGGAGTTCCAGCATGGGAGGCAGCGAAGGAGCACAGATTTTTAGAGGAGGGAGGGTGGGGGCAGAGGATGAGCAAAGCTCCTTGGCAGGAATGTGGCAGGATACAAGAGTAGCGAGATAAGGGGGAGCAAGGCCGTGAAGAGCCTTGAAGGTGAAGAAAGACAAGGAGTTTGTGCTGAATGTGTTCAGGTAGAGAAGTCTGTCCCTCGCTCTTTTTCTGGTGTTTATTTGTGTTTGGTCAAATCGCAAATTCACAGCCCTACTGTCTGGGGTCATGGGATTCTATATAAATGAAGTCACACCTGCAAAAGCGTACAAATCCATAGTCCCTGACATACTGGGTTAGCCAGATGGCCTGCCTGGCCCAGTATCCTGTCTCTGGCACCAGCAGCTTCAGTTCCTTTATAGACGTGCCCAAGAAGTCAGCATGGAGCGATCCATTCCCTCTGCTCTCTCCCAGCCCCCAGCAGTCAAAGCCCTCATTTCCTGACCAATAGCCATTTATGTTCCCACCCACTAAGACTCTGGCCTGTGGCTGGTTTTGATTTGGCCTTTTCCAGTTCTTGGATCTGAGCCATAGATCCAGAGCCCACCCCCTCAACCCCTGAAAGAGCAAGCTCCGGGGAAGGTAGGAGAGCGGGGTGGGGTGGGGGTGGCATGCACTCAATGTGTGGGGAGAAGGAATTGGCCTGGCATAGATCCATGAGCTGGACCTTTACTTTCCTTCCCTCGAGCATCCCCACCTGCAACTCCTCTAGAGCCGCTAGAGCTTGTAATTTTCAAAGGGTGAAAAGTTAACAGCCCCAAGCTGTTAACTGTCCCAAGCGGGCCACAGTCACGTCTGTTTTTACCCAAAGTGGACCCCCCCCCACCCCCCCGAGGGCCCTGTCCTAAATCCTTTTGGACTCCAGTTATTATTTAGAATGATTTATTTATATAGCACCGGACACTGAACAATTATTAGGGGTAGACCCCGTGCCCCTACAGGTTTACAGTCTAATGGACAAGGGAGGGCGATATAAGGAAAGACATGACGTTTAGAAGGTGCAATTCCGCTATTGGCCTTTGCAACATCCCCTGGCGAGGAGTTCCACAGGTAAATGGTACACTGAGTGGGAAAGTACATTTTGTTCCTTTGAAAATCTGTTAACAAGTGAGCTAATACAACCCAAAATGGCATTGGCCTTTTGCTATCCCTGTGTTCCTTGCTTTGTTACAGGGCCGGATAGGCTGTCCCTAGGAGTGTGGATAGTCAGATCTACCCTGGTCCTCTTTCTGTTCCTGTCGGCACCGATTATCACCAACATACTGGAGAAACTGGGCCTTCCAGATCCCACAAAACTGGAGAAGAGACGTGGGGAGAATTCCTGCATGGTGGGTGGGGGAAAGGCAGAGAGTGGGGGAACCCCAGTGAACCGCGGTAGCCAGCGGGATGCAGAGGGATCTGGGGAGATCCCATAAGACAGCTGTGTGCAGGGAGACAGTAAGGCATCTGTGGTGATATCACCTAATAGCCCTGTGCCGGGTGGGAGTGGGGAAGAGTTACCATTAAGCACCGTTGGGGAATAAGGGGCTCCCTATGGTGACTTCGGTCACCAGCCCCCAATGCTCAAAATCCATGCCCCTCTCCCCCTAAAAATGGTGAGTTTGGCTTTACAAAATACGAGATCCTTTTTAATGAAAGTTCAGCTCCCTCCTCCGTTTCCTCTCCTCCACCTTCAACACAAGCTCCTTGTCCTCATCTTCAGACTTCAGAGCCCATTGGGGCCTCACTCTGCCCCATCTTTCTGCCACCATTTCCCACTACAGCCCCACCCAGGACCAGTGCTCTTCTTCTACCGCCACCGAACTCTTCCCAGAGCCTTGTCCTGCTCCTGAAATTGTTCTCACTCCTCCTCCTCCTGTTGCCAGGCGCGGCAGGCGGGAATGCTCCTGGATGCCCACCCCTGCGCCCACTGTGGCCCCTCCCGCAGCAAACCAGAGCGCACCGCCGGCCCCGCCGTGGCTGTCGCCAACAGCTGACATGGCACAACCATGTGACGGCAGCGCAGCCCCACTGCCGCCAGATGCACAGGACGTAGGGGAGGCGCTCTGCACGGCCGCGGGCACGGAGAGGGGCTGAGTCACCAGCGTAAGAGCCAGCGTTGGGAAGCACCCAGCGGCGGTAATCCTAGTAAGAAACTGGCCTCCTTGTGTGGGATACGTGGAGCCTTGTTGCTGCTGAGTGTGTTACGTTGGAGTGTGTGTTCCCCATGGTTGTTCCTTCCCTGTGACCCTGAGCGAGCAAACGGTGAGCGCTTGTGTAACTGGCGGTTCCCTTCTGCACCCCTCAGCTCCCCCCCACCCCGTTGGCCTGGGAGAGTAGGTGTCGCCCTGCTCCCTTTAACCTGGGGCCACATCCTTTCAGTCCTCCCGTTCCATTCACCTTCTGTTCCGGTTCCCCCTGAGTGAACGAGTGGGCGTGGAGAGCAGAGGGACCTTCTTCAGCACCCAATGATGATCACGGTCTAGTCTCCTTGAGGCTGCATAGACCCAATTACTATCCTGACGGGCATTTTTTCCCTGCCTCGCCTTGCCAGCCCCGTGGTGCAAGTGGAGAGTGTGTGAAGACTCAAGTGAGAACAGTTCCTCCGTTCCCCTCCCCCACTGACACCTATGCCGTCCGCTAGCCCCAGAATTCCCTCCCTAGACACAGAAGCTCAGCTTCCTTCCTCCTACTCTTCAAATACCTCCTAAAAACCTGCCTCTTCCATCGGGCTTGGAGATAAGAAGGGCCCTACTGGGTCAGACCGATGGTTCATCAACCATCCGGTCTCCTTTCTCTAGCTCTTCTCCCCTACTGATTGCTCACTGATGTTTCTTCTTATAGTGTCATACAGCCTTCAGAAACCCCCTCCTCCCCTAGTAACTAAGCTGAACACCTGCAGCGTCAACTTTATCGAAGTATCTCCATCTCTCCCTATGTTCTCCTCTCCGAGATTATAAGGCTTTTGGAGCAGGACTGGGGCTAAAACCAGAAGAGATTTTATTCTCGCAAGATAGTGAGATCTTGCAGGAAGATCTTGCTAACGGTGCGAGATCTCGCCAAGAATCCCATTTAAAATGACAAAAGAACAGTGCATGGCCCAAAATAGCCACTTGGGCCATTCTGCGCCTGCGTGGCCCTTTTCCAAAATGGTGCCGGCAGCATCACTGCCATTTTGGAAAAGGCGGCCGGTCTGTGCATGTGGAAAATGGCTGCCGTGCATGAGCAGACCAACTTCCCTTTTCCAAAATGGTGGCAATGCTGCCGGCACCATTTTGGAAAGGGGCAGCAGCAGTTGTTTTGTGCATGCTCAGTGTTTTTTTAATTTTTTTCAGAATCTCATCAAGAATGGTATCGAGAACGGCCAATTCTTGACTCATTCTTGATGAGATTCTCAAGAACAGCAAAATAGAGTTTAAGCCCTAGCAGGGATCAGTCTCTGATCACAGTTGTTCAGTGCTAGACACTTCATTGGCACTATATCAATTTTCCAAAACAAAAAACCTCATGGTTTAAAAAACTGTTAATGGCAGAACCATTTGTAAAATAATTTTTTTTGTTTTGAAAAACATTTCACAAAATACATTTTACCCAACTTAAACTCCAAAAAACATGGGAAATTAATTACGATTGCTATTCAAAAAACATTACAACAAAAATTAAATGCCAAAAAGCATGGAAATTATTTCAAGGTTTTCTATCTATATTTCATAATTTACCTTAATTCTGCCATTTACATGTATACAAATTGTGTACACATTATACAATGAACTGTTGACACTGTAGGTGTAAACAACCATATAGAATTGTTTCAATAGAATGCAATTTATTGTGAAAAGACAGAGTTAAAGCAGTTGAAAAAAATTGTTTGTCAAATTATGATAATGAATGCTTAATAAAGAAAAAAGTGATCATTTAGTTAGTAATAAATATTAATAAGTGTAAGTATGTATGGTAAAGAATAAAGTAGATATCTTATGTTGATGGTAAATTATGAAATATAGATAGAAAATATTGAAATAATTTCCATGCTTTCTGGTGTTTAATTTTTGTTGTAATGTAGGTTGTTCCATGTTTCTTGAATAGCAATTGTAATTAATTTTCATGTTTTTTGGAGTATAAGTTAGGGTAAAATGTATTTTGTGAAATGTTTTTGAAGACGAAAGTTTTTTATTCTAGAAATGGTTCTGCCCGTAACTTTTTTTTACACCATGAGGGTTTTTTTGGTTTTGGAAAATTTCCAAGGTTTTTGTGATGTGATTAACGTGATATATTTTAACATTGATATTACTATAGGTCAGTTTTATATGATTCACTGTGTCATGGACACATTGATACATTATGTCCCACAGAAAAAATGTATCAAAGACAGGTTTTAGAAAATGCACTGACACACACACCACAGAAACACACTCACTCACTCCACCTGGGGTGACCATACCTCCCCTTTAAAGGAGGACGCTTATGAAAAATACATGGTGCAGTGCTACACTGGAACCAATGCAGCCCTACAACATGTATTTTTCATAAGTGTCCTCTTTTAAAGGGGAGGTATGGCCACCCTACTCCTAACCCCACACTCACTCATTTTCTCTCTCTCTCTCTCTCTCTCTCTGACACACACACCACACAGAAACATACACACACACACACCCTTTCCCCTCCCCTAAGGATAAATCACTTCCTAATCTTGCTGCTGGCACTAGAATTTTAATCCTATCCGTAAAATTCCACAATAAACAATTATTTTGGAATTTTAATCCTAAACTCGGCCATGTTTGCAGTTCTCCCCAGTTTGTGTCACCAGCAAAATTGAGATGTGCATTGTCCATGTCTTCATCTTATGAAGTTATTAATTAGCACTCTATCATGGACAGAAAGGTGGTCTGGAGTTTCCTCCCAGGTGTTTTCCCTGAGCTCAGCACTGCCTGAATGTCAAAGGAAGGTCAGTGAAGCTCTAATCCATTTGCTCAACTAAAAATATTATTTGCTAGACCAAAGCTTGATAGGCATTTGCACTGTGTGAGCCTCTTAGTTTTTGTTGAAAGATAATTTTTCAGAAGACAGAGGGCTTCAGTCTTTTCTGACAATAAGATGGATATACAATAGTGAAAATATTGTCTGTCATCATTTCCATTTTGCTAGTCTTGGAGGTTATTTATTTTTCTTGCAGAATGTGGGAATATAAAACCCATTGGTGAGGAACTCTGTGATGTTAGCAAACATCATTATGATTATTGAGAGCCATGCAACTTTCCATACCACTGTGCATGTGCCAGTCGGCAGAACTGATTTTTCAATGTTCAATAACTAGGTTTTTGCCGCACCAAGCGCTAGCATGTTACAGTAGCACTTGGTGGCCATCTCATACTCCAAGGCTGTGAAGTCCAGGGGCTCAACACATCTGGGGGGAGTAGTTATGGATCACTGAAAATCCTCCACCGGGAGTGAATTTCCCACAGCTTCTGTGGCAAGAGGGTAATTGACATGAAACTGACTAGCACTGAAGTCTTTGTGACAGAGCAGGCCCCAATAAAGTTATGCGATTTTAAAAAGCAGGATCACGTAACTTTCCTTATGCAGTTTTTTCTAACACCACAAATGGCAGTTGGTGGCTGTTCGACTGCTCGTGCACTAGCCAAACTGATTTAAAAAAAACATTTAATCATTCATTTTGACTGCACCAAACACTATCATACTACAGTAGCACTTGATTGACATATCAGGCTCCAAGGCTGTGGAGTCTAGGGGCTCAACTTAATGGTGGGGGGAGGAGATATTGATGATTCAAAATGGTCAGGACACAGTGCATTTTGACCACCAGCAATTAACTTTTAAACAGTTATAACTTTTGATTTTCTAGATGGATCTTCTTCAGCTTTTTCAAGTAGAACGGTCCCCACAAATATAAGCCATGGCTAAATTTTCACAGCTATAGTTCAAGCAGTTTCCTCAAAATTGCGGTTTCAGCTGTCCCATATTTATAATGGAGTGGTTCTGCCTTTAACTTTCCTGCAGCTACAGCAGCTTTGGTAGCACCCGTGGTGTTACCTGGGGGAGGAGAGAAGTCAAACAGCTGCAGAGGATCCAGGCAGCTTCTACAGCCAGCTCTCTCCAGGATCCCTGCCCAGCCCCCTCCTCTCAATTAGCCTTTAAGATTCTGAGTATTAAGGAGGAATGTCTTATGCATTTTTTAAAGCCTCTGTCCATTACAAAGAGGGATTTACCCCCCCCCCCTACCCTTTTCCTGTAAGCTATGTCTAGAGAGAGAATGCAGTTGCTGAGCTGGTCCCAAAAGCCACCCTGAGTCTAAAGGGATAGGGTGGGATAAAAAATAAATAAATCTCAATAGATGAAAAAAACCTATAGTAGTAATAATAATTAATAATGATAGCAGATGGCCCTGAACAGTCATGCTCTAGAGCTAGGTCTCTGCCCCGAGGGGCTTGTAATGCAGGATGGATGTGGGAGAGGGAGGTCGCAGGCCCATGTGCTTAGCTTAGTTATGAGGAGGGGGGTCCTGAAGGATGAAACAGAATAAGGAGAAGCACAAAGGAGCAGTCTACGGCTGTGAGAAGAAAAAGGAGATTTTTGGGAGGGAGGGAGTTCCAAGCACAAGAGGCAGCATGGGCGAATGGTCCAAGAGTGTTTTGGGAGAAGACTCTGGGGGCTAGGGAGGGTGGTGACAGGAGCAACGCTCAGAGAATCAAACGGGAGGAAAAGGAGCTTGAACTGGCCGGGAGCCAGTGGAGCGAGGAGAGGGAATGGCACTGCCATAGGGACTGCGCTATGTTGGGTCCCCAAATACTAGAGCTAACATGAAGGGCAGACTTATTTGCATTTTGAGACAGCACTCAAATAGTCCGGCGACATGCACAACCGCATTGGATAGTCCCTTCTCTGTTCGCTGGGTTGATTCTGGTCTGGTGATTCAGTTTGCAAATAGTCGCTTGAGTTTTTCAGAATCCCAAAGTGACTGACACTTGACATGGGGATGCGGTCAAGCCACCACAGTAACCCAATGCAGGGGAGTCGGCCCAACTAGAGTGGGGGGGGGGGCGGCACTGTATGCGGAGCCTCCACCATCCCAAGGCCTCCCAGTCCCTTACAAGGACTAGATTGTTAAGGGTGCTGGTTTGCGCCCTCTGCCCTCACCTCGGGAGTAATCCTGTGGCTGCAAGGTGGATGGGCCACGTCTTACAAGTTCCAGTCTTTCCCTTTCCTTACGGTACGGAACCCTCCCCAAGGGTCCCGGTTGAGGGAGCAGATCAGGATTGCGACACAAAACACAAGAATGAATCCTGCGCACCGCCATGTCAAAACGGGAAAGACTTTAATGTTCCACAGGATAAAACAGTTAGCGAAACGTTGAAAAGGATTTGGCTAGAGATTTCTTAACAGTGTTATAGGTCGCACTATAAACCCTGAGTGGACACATCGGAAAGAGGTACAGGCAAAAAAATATTTAAAATGCAGCTAGGCAAATAACCGTGCACAATCCATCCCAGAGCAATCAACTACTTCTCCGTTTGGGACTAGTTTGTCAGCTGCCAACACACTCCTCCCCAGAGCTGCACGGCCATCGTGGCAAAAAGGGGGGCTGCTGAGGGCTTGGAGCTTCCCAACGTACTCCTGATGTTCTGCGGAGGGCTGAAACACAGATGCAATTTTGTACGTGCAAATAGAATCCACTGATTCAAGTCCCATGACTGACTTTCTGAATCATCAGCGCCATATGGGCGTTAGGCTTCTTTGATTTTGCTTGGCTTATTTATTTAGATGTATACGTCGCCCTTCCTATCAAGGTTCAGGGAGGCTTGCAATTAATAAAAACATCTAAAAGTCCCCTTACCCCCCAACTCCTCCCCTAACATTGTAAGACCTGCCTGCCAGGTCTTACAATGTTTCCGTAAGATGGGCAGGTTTGGGTCTAAATGAACCTCAGAGAGGAGGAAATTCCAGAATCATGGGGTAGCCACTGCTCTAGCTGTAAAACCTTCAAGGGCAGATGGCACCTACAAAAGGGCACTCCCTGCTGAACTCAGGGGCCATCAATGGGATATGAGAGAGAAGATGGTTTTTCAGATATCTGGGGCCCAAGCCGTTTAGGGCTTTATAGGTCAAAACCAGCACTTTCAATTGTGCCTGGAAAGCAATTGGCAGCCGGTGCAATGTGCTCCCAGAAACCCACCCTGCTAGAAGACAGGCCGCCATGTTCTGCACCCACTGCATCGTCTGAACAGTCCCGAGCAGTCCCACAGAGAGCACACCTCCGGCCTCCAAGTTACAAGAGGCGCGGATGAGACCGGCCCAAACTGAATCCAATGGGGAAAAAAAAAAAAAAGTTGCCACCTTTTCACCAGATGTAATTGGTGAAAAGCGCTCCTGGCCACCGCCGCAACCTGGCCGTCCAGGAGCAGGAATGGCACCAAGAGCACGCCCAGGCTACGACCATGAGTGACCAAAGGAGGCTGGACCTATCCATAACAGGAGTTCCTAGGTCTCCCAGGTCACACGGCTGACCGACCATCATCATTTTGGTCTTGTCCGGATTCAGCTTCAATCGGCTCGCCCGTATCCAGTCCCCAAATGGCGGTCAGTCAGCTTTGGCACCGCGAGTCAAGCACCACTTGCGCCCTAACCATCTGCCTTCCCGCTTTAGCGGACTCGGGGCCTCTCTAGATCAAGGAGACCTGCGCTGCTACAGTGGAGGAAGTGGGTGTTACCGTGTCAACGGACAATACCACAGATCAATCAGCAGGTAAATCCCCCCAGAGAGTTCCGGGATTCATTAGTCTCCAGGGGTGGACCAACCTAACCGCTTCACCATCCCAGCGGGACAAAGGAGGGCAGAGATCTGGGCTCTCAGAAGGGAATAGTCCAACTATTTATTATTATTTTAATCTTTTACGCCATCCTCCTGCCAAAAAGACAGCTCAGGGCAGCTTACAATAGTAAAAATACAGAATATAAAATATAATCAATGTAAAACTAAACTACCCTACACCATCCCTCCCCAAACCGCTCTCCACCTCAGTTCCCACCCCACTAGCTTACCCCTATCCCCCCCGCCCCCCGCCAAATGCCCTTGTAAAAAAAACTGCTTTGCGCTGCCACCTAAAGGCGCTCAAGCCCATATTTAAACCAACCTCCCGGGGGAGAAAGACTATGACAGTGTCATAACTACCCCCCTGATAATCGGAAACCCTGTCTCCAGGCCAGCGCAAAACATTAAATCCAACATCTGCCCAACCAGTTATCTCGGACAGACCCATTAGGTATCATGCCTTAGTGGCTTTAGTCTATATAGCTTCATGATTTTGTTCATTTGTTAACTTCAGTAGCACTAGTTAGCATGAAAGGAACAGTGTATGAACAAGGTCACATAGATAATAAAGTTCTGAAATAACCAAACAGCAACGTCTCAAGGCAACAATGCAAGTGAATTTTAAAAAATGAGCATTCACTTCTGCAAGCCAAGTGGAAAACCAATGTTGCTTCTTATCCACTTCATTAAAATGGGAACAAATACCCCAAATAAGAAAAGTTCTGTATTTGTCTTGAATGTCCATTTCAGCCCTAGTGATTGATCCAATCTTTACCTCTGCCCTTCCCACCAGGGCTCACAGGATAGTTACAGGAGAACACAGTTATCAGCGCTGCGGGGAGGAGGAGCATTCACGGGTGGAGGAGGGATACGCGAACTCCCAGCCCACGGGACTGGCTGAAACATCTGTTCCGCTGGCGGAGTGAGCTGGGGCCCGTTCTGCTTTCTGGACTCTTTTGGCTGGGCTGACAAGATCGTGGTAGTGCTGGATTCAGCTTGGTCACGGATAAAAGGGTAGGAGGACAGATGGGAGATGCTGGTAGTGGGGCGACCCAAGGGGAAGGCAAGGGGGCTGGGCACTGGTTTACCTGGAGAATCTATGACGGAAGTCGGAGAGAAGGTCTTCTCAATGCATTCCGTCTCCGAGGTTACTGTGGCCAAGGGAGAGGATGGGGCATCAAGGAGTGAGCAGTCCTGAAGGTGGTCCAGATCCGCGAGGGGAAGATGCTTTGCTGGGGACACAGTCTGCATTTCAGATGGGTCCAGGCCGGAGGACTGTTGAGAAGCCAAAGCAACAGGAGATGGTCCCAAGGAGCTGAGAGAAGACTCCCAAATGTTCTCGGGGGCTTTGGAAACTTGCTGAGCTTGAGGAGAATTCCAGTAGAAGTCCCTGCTTTGGACAGGAGACGTTGGCTGGATGGGTTCGGACAGGGTCACAGGTGGGGCTACACGAGACCTGCTATACAAGGGCTGCAGGGCATCAGAGATGGGGCTGCTCGGCCGATGGTCCAGGACCGTGATGGGGAGCCGTTCTTCAGGGGACACAACCTTCATTTTGGATGAGTCCGGGCCAGGGGGCAGGAGAGACGGCAAGGAGGCAGGAGATGGGTCCAAGGAGTTGCTGCTGGGGGAAGACTCTTGGGTGTTCTCCAGGGCTTTGGAGAGCTGGAAAGGTTGGAGAGAAGCCCAAGAGGACTCCCTGCTTTGGACAGGAGACACCGGTTGCCTAGACCAGGTCACAGCCGGAGCTACAGGAGGGCTGCTGAATTCCGATACCAAAGGCTCTGTGGCAGGCAGGTCCATCGGTGCCTGTGAGCTGCTAGAAGGTAGAGGGTACACAACTGGGCATGAGGGATTCATGGGACTAGGCCCAGCAAGGGGAGATGGAGCAAAGTCGCCGAAGAACAACCAAGTCTCAGGAGGAAATAGGAGACTGGAACTCGTCCCCAAGCTCTCATCCAGCCTCGTCACTCGGAAATCTTCAGGGAAAATGACAGGGGCGTTGGGAGCGACACTAGGCCTACCTGGGTCAACTCGGCGGCCGGCTTGCTCCCACCAAGAGGCTATCCGTCTGGGTTGTGCCACTGGAATAGCCTGGGGGACCAGGCCATTATCATCACTGCTGGTGGAGGAGTTGGAGGCCAAAGAGAGACCAGGACTGGGACAGGGGGGAGGAGAGGGCTTGGGACAGACCGTGACTTCCTTAGTAGCCAAAGAGACAGAGGACCGGGGGACGGCTGCCATCGTCCCAGCAGCCTGGGGGAGAGGGGGACTGGTGCAAGGGGGCAGAGAGGGCCTGGCCCAGGGCGCCATCGTCCCAGCGGTAGGTGGAGGAGACGCTCCAAGGCAGGGCCCTGGCTTCTCGGCAGCCACCGCTTGGGCTTCTTCCAGAGAGGAGCCAGACAGGCCTGAAAAACATGAATGAAAGTGGTTAAGAAGGGAAGGTCAAGGAGGGTGGGGGGCAGCAGCAATAAGCTATTACCCTCCCTGTGACAGCCACGGCTACAGCATTGCCCAAGAGCATTTGGCAGAACGCACTCAGGCCTCCTGTCCTCTATTCCAGGGCAGGCTGAGGATCAGCTGCAACGCCGCCAGGTCAACTCTCGGAAGGAACGCCTCTGCTCTGGGGGCCGTTTTCAGAGAACACACAGGAAGCAGTGCGCTCTGGGAGGGATCCTGCTGCAAAGGGGACTAGGGAAAGAGAATACGCTGGCTGACCAATGAGAGAGAAAGCTTTCGCTGGGAGATCAGGTGGACGCAAAGAAAGTGGTGCGGAACTCTAGGCCAACCACCCAACCCCAAATGGTCCCATTGGGCTTCCCTGCCACCATGGGTAGAGAGGGATGTTCTCCTATGTTCCCCAGAAAGAGTTAACAGGGAACTAATTCATTATTGGGAAGGCTGAGAACAAAGATCTCCCTCAAGCTTGAGAGTCTGGAGCACCAGTTAAGGAAAACAATGAACCACAGCCTGATGTGGTGGGGAAGGACAGCATCCCATGTGAGACGCTGCTGGGGTTGAGGATCCACGGTTAGATTTGTCAGAAACGGACTTGACTGGCAAGAGGGGGATAAAAGGCCGGTGGAGCAATGATGCAGGTTTCCTGTGCAGCTTGGGGATCCCTTCCGCAGACACAGTTCGTTCACCCATCAGACCTTGGCTCCGGGTAAGCTATTGTTTGGGTTTCAGACTGGCCAGCCCATTAGAGAATCAGCCTAACTCTTACAAGCTCTAGAGCTCCTTCTGGTGCAACCATTGTTTCTTCTGCATTTTGCACCCAGAGGGCGGAGCTGTGCTGGGGGGTCTGGGCTTTACAGGCTGCTTGAATCCTCCACGGCTGCATGACCCTATCTCCCCTCCCCCAGGTAAGCTGAGCATCTCCCAAAGGAAGGGGCCGCCCAGAGGGCGGTGTCCTCTGAGTGGCGGCCGAAGGGCTAGCAGGTGGAGGCGGTTACCAGCACGACGTCACGATCCATCCCAGCTCCCCCTCTGGAACCAACCCACCGGGATGCCTGTCCTCCTCTCTCACCCTCCGCTCCTCTCTTCACCCCTCCTTCTTTCCCCTCTCCTCCTGCCCCCCACTAAGCCTATCATCTCTCTCCACTGTCCCCACACCTCCTCCCCTCCCCCACCATTTCCTGCCCCAAGGCCCGTTTCCCGCTGATCCCATCGCCCCCCTTCCCCTAATCTTATCCCCATTCCCTCCTCCTTCCCCCCGATCAACTCCCGTTCCCTCTGGAACGGTCGCTACTCTGTTTATCTATGACATTTTCTTCTCTCGCTCCCTTTACCTTCTCGCCCTTACTGAAGCCTGGATCTCCCCCACTGACTCTCCCTGCCACCTTCTCCTACGGAGGTCTCTCCTTCTCCCACCAGCCCCCCTCCGAAGGCTGGGGTGGTGGCGTAGGCCTCCTCCTCGTCTCTTCTTGCGAGTTCCAACCCCTCCCACCTCTCTCTCCTTTCCCTCCTTTGAGGCTCACTCCGTCCGCTTCTACTCCCCTCTCCACTTCCGTGTTGCTTTTATCTACTACTACTCCCCCCCCTCCTCCCCTGGCTCCCTCTCTGAGTTCAAATCCTGGCTCATCCTATTCCTCTCTGATGACATCCACACTCATTCTTGACTTCAATATCCATGTTGATGCCCCCTCTCAGTCTGGCATCGCCTGCTTCCTCTCCTTAGCCTCTTTCTTTAATTTCCAACTCTGGACTAGCTCCCCCACCCACCCACCGATGGTCACTCTCTTGATCTCGTGTTCTCTAAGAACTGTTCTGTCTCCGATCTCTCCTTCAAGCCCCATCCCATCTCTGACCATTTCCTTGCCTCCTTCAACCTCTCCCACTGCTCCCCCTCCTCTTCTCCATCTCCCCATCCCTTCTGTGATCTGCAGGCCATTGCGCCCCAAGACTTTGCCTCCTCCCTCTCCCCTCTTCTCCCCTCGGTCCTCTCCTCCTCCTCCCCCATCAACTCCTCTCTCACCTCCACCCTCGACTCCCTTGCCCCCCTCTCCTCCCGCCCCGAC
>QEPC01000313.1:290910-308343 GCA_003113815.1 Sphenodon punctatus
CACACACACACACACACACCAGGGCTCTCTCTCCAGCAGGGGGCAGCAGGAACACACACACACCAGGGCTCTCTCTCCAGCAGGAACACACACACCAGGGCTCTCTCTCCAGCAGGGGGCAGCAGGGACACACACAGAGCATGGTTCTCTCTCTCTCCAGCAGGGGGCAGCAGAAACATGCACATAGCAGGGCTCACACCCTCTAGCAGAAGCAACACGCAAACACACACACACACCCCTGAGTGTGTGTCACTTTGCTGGCTGGGACCCAAGACCCCCTGCATTCCTGAGCGTCCACCCTGGCATGGCTCCAGTTGGTAGGACAGTTCCCTGCCCAGTGCTGACTGATCGCACAAAACACCTTCCCCGTTACACAACAGCCCCCTGGCCGACCTCCCAGCAAGGGCACTCCAAGATCATTGACAGGCAGCCTGAATATAGCTGGAAGGGAATTGTGGCTAGTGAGGGCTGGGAGCCAGGACACCTGGGCTCTTTGAGGGGGAAATGGGGTCCAGTGGGTTAAAGTGAGGGGAGGGGGGTGTCAGAGCCAAGACTTCTGGGCTCTCTGGGAGTCACTGACGGTTGATTATGGCCATAGAATTAGGGTAGAAACAGACGTGTGGCCAGCAGGACGGCTCCCCGGGCCACCCCAGGGTGGAAAATCCTGGATAACACAGCCCGGGGTGAGGTTAGGGGACCGACCTGACGTGACCACAGCCAGGGAGCCGTCCCACCAGCCACATGGTCCGAGTGCAGCCAGGAGCACAACAAAGGTGCGGGAGGCCAGCACCGTCTGTGCTGTACTCCCAGCACCCCAGCTATGGTGGCTACTGAGGCAACAGTCATGGCGGCTCCTGGCCTCGGCCACGTATGCCACCGCCAAACAGACATGCTAGCTCACTTTGACCTAGGTGGGCGGACCTTAGCCCAACCAGGCTGCAACCTCAGAGCTAGCGCAGAATGCAGCGGCCCGTCTCCTCGTGGGGTCGGGCCGCCGGGAGCACATTACACCGGTGCTCCAGGCTCGGCACTGCCTGCCTATAGTCTTCTGAGCTTGAGTCAAGGGGTTGACTTATAAAGCCCTACACGGCTTTGACCCAACTTCCCTATGGGATCACCTCACTCTCTGTGCTGTGGACTGACCCCTGCCGTCGGCTGGGAGTGCCCTCCTCGTGGTCCCCCGCGTGGCCACTACAGAGAGGACATTCTCGGTGGTTGCACCTCAGCTGTGGAATTCCCTCCTGGCGGAGGCCCGGATGACCCCACACCTCCCTACCTTCTGGCGTATGACTACGCTGGCTGTTCCGCCCGGCCTTTGGTGGGAGAGATGGGGGGTTGTGGGTTAGGGAGGGAGATCTATTGTTTTTGCCTTCTCTTTTATTGTGTTGTTTTAGCTCACTGTTCTATTGTTTTTATATGTAAGCTGCCCCCAAGCTGCCTGGAGCAGGAGGGACAGGGTAACCAAAAATTGTTAAATAAAAATAATAAATACATTTCCAGAGGAACACAGCCCGGCCTAGCCACCAACCAACACCGCCTGAGGCAACCCCGGGTCACCATCTGGCAGCGCATGTTTACACGTGCCACCGGGTCCCGGGCCAAAGCAAGCCCAAAATCTCATCTGTTTTTACCCTTAGTTAATTGGGCTTGTTTCACCTTTCCTCGGACACCCTGCACAGAGATGACCTCTTGGAGCCCTCATGAATACATGTATTTTGAAGAATGAAGTACGAGGCAATCATAAAATTGCAATTCTTAGTAGGAACAGAATTGGAGTGACGCGCAAAAGATTAAAATAAAGTATCCCTGTTAGCACATTCCATTCTTCTCTGCACTTTAGTGTGGATGGACATTGGAAATAATCACCAGGCATTAGGGATGTGCGAACAGAACCGAGTTCAGAAATTTGGTTCGGTTCAGTCGATCGAACTATTCGAGTTCAGTCAAATTCTGAACTTCCGAACCGAGCTCGTATGTTCAAAACCGGGGGTTTTTTGGCCTTCCGAACTGGTTCGGATTCGACCGAACAGTTCGGTTGAATTCAAGTTCGGTTTGATCGACCGAACTATTTGAGTTCGGTCCGAACTTCTGAACTGCGTTCGCACATCCCTGCCAGGCATGTCCAGAGAATCCACAATGGCCATTCTCAGTTGCTTCAAAGCAGGACCCAACAGGTCACAACGATGTGATCCATTCCCTGCAGTTGATTCCCAAGCAGTCAGAGGTTGGGTCCCCTGACCTACTTGATTAATAGTTGTTTATGGACCTTGTTACTATCAGATCTTACATTACCCCAAAACCTCCCTCATCAACTTCCCTTTTCCCGCGACACTGTCCAGAAAGCCGCTTCCCATCTTGCTAAAACCGCTTTCACACCTGACATTCCCGGGCATGTTTTGGTTCCGGGAAAGAACCCGGAAGCCAAAACACACATGGGGTTTGTCAGGTGCAAACGCTGCCCCACCTCCACATGGCTTTACCAGCAATTACCCAGATTACAGAGCAGGTTTCCCCTACCCTGCAATCTTTCGGAGGATCGCTAGTAAAGCCACACGCGGGGGCATTTGTACCTAACTGAACCGCGTGCATGTTGACTTTCGGATTCTTTCCCGGAACCAAAACATGTGCAGAACGTCAGGCGTGAAAGCGGTATAGTTGGCATTCGAGTGACACTCTGAAATTCCCAAACCATTACCTACATGAGCTTGTGGCTAGGCCCCAAAAGCCTTAGCTCGACTACTGCCAACCGTTGCTAGCTGAAGCACTAATTCATGCATTACCTGTATAAGAATCACAAAACACAGCGCTTAGCGACACCACCTCCCCCAGAGAAGACAAGGGAGCAGTGATAATTTGCATAAATGTGTGCACGTGGTTCCTTTAAATGTATGCACATTTAAAAGAAGATTTAGGTTGGGCCAATTAAAATGCTAGAAGCAGAAGGTAGGTACAGGGCAGATGGAGAAGAGTGCAGAGGCATGGGGGTACAAGGTAGATGGGCCTACGCACAGAGGGGTTCCTGGGGGGGGGAAGGAGACTCAGCCTGTTCCCTCCAGCCACCTTACAAGGACTTGAGGTGCTGGACCTCCTGGATCTCTGCACCTTTTGCTTCTGCCTGTTATGATCTTGTCGCCCCAGCTCCCTCTCTCCCTCGGGGGGGGGTGTGGTGTGTGTCTCACTGGCCCCTCTGCCTCTTCTAGATGCCTTTTGCCTCCTCTGCCCCTTCATGGGACTTAGGGACCCACGGCCTGGACAGCAATAGGTTAAAGGAGGAGAAGAGCTGCTTGATCGTTGATTAACTGGGAGAATTATCTGTTTAACCCAAAGGTGGGGAAATGTTTCTGTCCCAGAGGCCACTTTGAAAACGACTACAAGCTCCAACGGCTGCATCGAGGTTGGGGCGGGGAATGCGTAAGGGGATGCGCTTGGAAAGAGGAGGGTCCAGATCATGGATCTGTCCCCTATCCTTATAGGCATGCCCTTACCTCTACCCTCCTACCCAGGACTCGGTTTTTCAGTGCTTGGGGGTAGGAACTGGATCCAGGGGCCAGATTCGGGATCTGGAAAGGGGTCAAATAAAAACTAGTCATGGGCCACATTTGGGCCCCGAGCCCAAGGTTTCCCCACCCCTGGTTTAACCCAAAGGTGAAGCTTGAAAACCCTAAGAGAAAAACCCAGAAGAAGGTTATAGAATATTGCGAGGCTACTCGGACACAGGTGAGATGTGGTTTGCAGGGAGACTTGACAAGTCTGTAAAGGAGTACCTCAAGGTTGAGTTTCAGCTCCTCTCAGTTTGTATGCCAGTGATAGAATAGAGAATAGGTGAGATATGGAACCATCCCCCACAGATGCTATCTACGTCTATCTCCTTATTAATGTATGCCGATGACACAGTACTAATCTCAGGAATGCCAACTGGGCTTCGAAGAGCAACTACTAAGTTTGTTAGATTATGTGATATTAACAAATTAAAGTAGAAGTTATTCTAAAACCCAAATTATTTCCTGGGACAAATGTCTGAAAACATACTTATGGCATAGTGACTAATAAGCTTTAGGTAGTATGCAATTTTAATATCTGGGACTGGTTTTTTCCTCTTCCCCTACTTGAGATTGTCACCGTAACTCCTTAAAATGAAAATAAACTCAATCCGCGACCGCTGTTAAGCATTTCCGTGATTCATTTCTGCTACAATAAAAACTTTAATGCTAAGGTGATTTTGCATTTTGCACGGTGCTGAAATTTGGGGATATTTGGTGAATACCGATATTGCTATCCCTCAAAATACATGTTTACGTTATTCGTCGCGGAATGCACCTTTTCTTCAAGCCGAACGTTAGAGGCCAGTGTAGCGGCGCCTATGGCTATTGTGTTGAGATATTGGTTTAAAATCCTGACTTTTTCGCCTAAAAGATTTCCCAAAATGTGCTGTATCCAAGACAGTAACCGTGCTTCTTCTCAGAAATCACTTTGGCTGACTTTTGTTGTTCATACTCTTAGTCTTTGTGGTTATTAGGTCACTGGTAATAACCGATTAGGATACTAGGTCACTGATATTAGAATTTTTACAGTTTATGATAAGCAATTAGTGACGCAAAGGCTAAGAGATATTTCATGCCAGAAAGATTTTGCTAGTTTGCAACTGTCGTATTGCGCCATCATATAGTTTATGGAAGGCTGATGCGGAAATGGAACGTTCTCTCTTAATGGACATCAATCAGAAGCTTCAGGCTGCGCTATGTAGACTTTGTACCGAACAGATGCCGACTGCCGTTTTGGCAAGAAGGAGGCTACAGATTCCTAGAGATCTGAGACTTTGTCCCTGTCGAGCTGGAGCCATGGAAGATACAGTGCATTATGTTTTAGAATGTTCATTAAAGGAATGAGATATTTTAATTCAGCCCATATTACTGAAAGTGAGATATTTGTCAAATTATGAAAAATTGTCCTGTTTTTTACAGCCAAAAGACTCAGCTATTATTACTAAAGTTGCTTTGTTCACTTATAGAGCTGAGCAATTAGAAGAAAACTTCCAATTATTGCGATTCTGGCACCCCAATCCCGATCCTCAGCCTGGTACAGTGTTCTGGTTGGCTACTCTATCCAAGGCCTTCCTCAGACCGCAGCATCCCTTAGTCCCAAGACCCTCCTCAGTACCTTGGCCAGCGTTGATTGAAGAGTCTGTCTCAGTCTAGGCAGCTCAATTCTCCTTGTAGTTCAACCTGGGTTCAGGACCTTGGTCAAGGTTGCTCAGACGAGTTCCACACTGGTCTGTGGTCAGGCACAGACTGCTCTCTGTCTGCAAACTGCCCTTTCTTGTATTTCAGAATGAATGTGGCCAATCCCCCACTTTCTCAAGGGCCAATAACCGCCTACTCTTTTAATTGTCTCTCTAGGGGTTTCACAAGTTGTCACCCCATAGTCACAATCAGAGCTCGACCAACTCAGCCCTCAGCAGGCTCACTTTGTTTCTTAAAGGGCCCTTGGCCCACAGGGACTTTGCCTTGTTACTGGTCCTTCAGCCCAAATCCTCTTCCTTTGCAGTTTGGGGGCAATACTGAAGCAGGGGACAGCAAGGGGTCCCCTGACCCCCCTGATTCCCAAATATGCTTTTATTTGGACTGGGGAGAATGGGACAGCTGAGTATTGGGAGCTGTCTATGTGGGGAACAAGGCTGATGGATATGGGATGTGTACAGGGAAATGGAACTGAGGGCAGTGGGGGGTGGGGGAAGTGTCTGTATGGGGAGGGGGCTGTCACGGAGGAACATAGGGTCACACACATGTAACATGGGACTACATGTAGACTACAAGTCTGGTAAATATGTAATGCCAAAGGTTCCACATGGGTGTAAGGTTACAATGGAGAACTGCAAAACTCAAATTAGGGCTCTGACACGTCACCAGGCTACAGGAAATACAAAGAGATACCAAAATGCGTATTCCAGAACACATGCCAGATGGAACCCTTTAGAGATTTAGATGGGCCTTTGCATTTGCCTGGGTTAGCTACGTGACCAACCCCACGATTCCCCAAAGGCGGGAACAGAGACAAAGGGGGAGAAAAACTATTTAAATGAGCCAGCAAGTTACCTGAGAAAGCTCTTCCAAAGCCATCTGGTTTCGCCTGAAACTACGCAACTTTAAGAAGGGAGATGGTATGTCTTATTCAGATATGGGGAAAATTTTACATCAGTTCAGGGGGAAGTGGTTGGATGAACAAGGAAAGGCTATGAAGGAACAAGTAATGGACCTTGTAATCCTTGAGCAATTCCTAAATAATTGTACCCCTAATCTCAAAATCATATTTGCTTAATCAAGGGATCATGAATGTCAAACAGGCTGGGAGGAGGGCAGATGAGTATATTTCAAATGCTATTTCAGCTTATGGGGAAAAGAAACCACATAATGGGGAAAAATCCAAACAAGGGTTTTACCATAAGCAGAATGGGTACAATCCACAATCTGAACAAGTAAACTTAACCCAGAACAAACCAAGTGAGAATGGGGGTGGGGGGAGACAGGGATCACCCAGACTCCAAAGAGCACCCCCCAATCCCCTACTAATGATTCAAGACAGTGTTATAACTGTAAACAAACAGGGCATGTGGTAAGAGACTGCCCCCCCAAAAGAGAGTTTCATAGCCCTAAAAGAGAGGCTGATGAGATTATTGGGACTCTCAGTGCAAATTTTGTGTCTGTACTTCAACCAGTCCCCAGAGGGGTTCCTAACCCACCCACAGCAGATCAGTTACTACAAAAACCTGTTAAGATTAAAGGAGTAAACTGCGTGGGAAGAGTAGACAATGGTGCACAAATGGTGATAGTACGGGAAGACTTGATCCCAAAACATAAAATAAACACTCATAGAAAGGTTGTGGTATCACTGGCAACGGGGATCACAGACATTTTACCCACTGCCACTGTAGAGTTAGAATGGCAAGGGACAAAAGGACCAATCCAAGTCACTGTCCTCCCAAGAAAGGCACAAAATGAAATGTTGGTGGGGAATGGTATAAACAAATGGATGCTGGGATGGAGGCTGGGAAAAGTCCAATCCCAGGAACATGGGAAGCCAGACAGCAACCCAGGAAGGGAGGGTGAGGGGCAAAACAAGACTCAGAGAACCCTGAACAAGTTGCACCTCTACCCCTAAAACATGGGGAGACACAGAACAACCCTAGTGGAGAGGAAGGGTTACAGGAAGGCTTTACAGGTCCTGTACTCCAGCCTGTGAACTCCACTCAGGAGCAGGAAAACCCCAAACAGGAGTCCCCAAACCAGCCAGAAGGCTGAAGAGGACAAGACTCGGGGAGTGAACTGCAAGTCTCTGTCTCACATGGGGAACTGCAGAGAGTGAAACAAATGGGTCAAACTGATTCTGAAGCCCAGGACATGGCACCCCACCTGACACAGGAGGGACCTAATCCTGCAGAATCAAACTGAGTAATCACCACAGGGGGAGAGTTAGAGGCTGAAAACGCCCCTACTCAAACCAGTGAGTTACAGAATGACCTGGAGGTTTGTTGTCCTACCTTAAGAGAAGGTAGGAAGAGGCTAACTGAACCGAAAGGGTTACAGGCAAGCTGGGAGGTGGAGGATTCTACCTTAGGAGGAGGCGGGAATGTACAGGAAACTTTTCCCAGGATGGAGGGGGGAACGAGAAATATCTCTTCCCCACGGATAGAAATGCACCACCCTGTGATCCTAAAGGGCCAGGAGCATCACTCTAAAAGGGAACTGTGCACCTCTACCTTACCTAAGGAGGATCAGGGAAACGCTGCTGAAATAGAGACTGGAGGTGAGGAAACGGTTAACAAAGCGCTGCACTCGGTAAACTAAATCCTCCGGAGTTTGGTGTGGGAAGGTCTGAAGGGATACTTGGAGGTTCTCACACCCATGTCACAAAGTCAGACTACCCAAAAGGAGAAAGACATGGTTATACAGACCCAGGGGATCCTGGAGGTACAAACAGAAGTTGGGGGCAGAGCACAAGACAGGCTGGTGACAAACACCCCTCCACAGAAGCAGTTTCTGGCTGGGTGATTCAGTTGAATGCAAAGACATCAACGCACAGCATCACAGTCAAGGGGGAAATGCGAATGCCACATGATAACACTGGGAATTACAACATTAATCCTGGTGAAAACTGTTTGGAAATGCAGAATTACACAGACAACAGAGGCGGGGTGCTCAGCAGTGGGAAAAGTGTCACACTTACTCCATACTTCTTTTGTCTCCTAATACTTCTGATGGGAACAGACATACAGCCAGTAAGAAACAGGCTGCCAGATAATCTGGAAACATGGCCAAAGTTTGTGACTGGGGAACAAAGGTTGTTAACATGGCGTTCCCACACATTTGTCACAGTCTTATGCAAACACCTACTGATGTACCTTGAAGGGTATGGTTCACAGGATTACTCCACTACCACATGGTGGAAAACACATGAATATGATAGCCCCACAGGGCTGACAGAGGGTTTGGAAAATCAGATCTAACTTTAATAGGATCCAAACACATGGAAATGAGGTAGAGGGGTTGCATATCCCTACACACACCGGAAATACACGCCAGTCTCAGCATGTTACGGGACCCTGTCAGGCCCACTTCATGATGCAATCTTACATGGGGGGCTATCACGGAGGAACATAGGGTCACACACGTGTAACATGGGACTACATGTAGACTACAAGTCTGGTAAATATGTAATGCCAAAGGTTCCACATGGGTGTAAGGTTACAATGGAGAACTGCAAAACACAAATTAGGGTTCTGACATGTCGCCAGGCTACAGGAAATACAAAGAGATACCAAAATGTGTATTCCAGAACATATGCCAGACGGAACCCCGTAAAGATTTAGATGGGCCTTTGTGTTTGCCTGGGTTGACTATGTGACTGACCCCATGATTCCCCAAAGGCAGGAACAGAGACAAAGGGGGAGAAAAACTATTTAAATGAGCCAGCAAGTCACCTGAGAAAGCTCTTCCAAAGCCATCTGGAGAGCTGATCTACATGTGAAAGCCTGCCTGGCAGCAGGAGGCTGGAAAAAACTATGAGGACAGACATGACTTTGCTTTTTCCAACTAAAAAGCCAGTGCCCAGTCATTCTACCTTTATGACTGAGGAACAGGAAGGTTATGGACCTTAATAGGGTAAGATAACAGTATAGATCAGGAATGTGTTATGTTTACCTTTGATTTCTAGTAACCACTCTGCATCAACTATCTTGCTTATGTAATCAATAAACTGACTTCTTATCTTTATGAAGAAGCATCTGTTTCTAACATTGGAACACAAGTGAGCAACAAGAGCCCTCAAGCTCTTGAGAACCCAGAGAGTAAAGAGTCTGTAAACGGGAAGGATCGGGCCCTTGAGCGACAAAGGAGTTTCACTGTGGCAGACTTGAATTAACCAGAGAGAGAAACTAATTCAAAAGAGCTGTGCGCAAGGGAAACTGAGTCACTCAAACCCGGTAGAGTGGGGGGGGGGCTGAGAGAGGGGTTCTTCTGGCAGCACAACTTAGTAGCGTTCATGAACTCTGGGTAGCTTGAGCCCCTTATGAGGGCGAGGGGGATGGGGGGGTCTGTTTTGATCTGCATCATCCCCTTTTTGATAGTTTGTTTGGTTTATTTATTGGTTTCATATGTTTTCAAAATATTTTATATTTGTAAGCCGCCTCGAGCTACTAGCTAGATGTTGGAGAGGCAGGGTAAAAAATATTGTAATTAATTAATTAAAACCTCCTGCTAGGCTCTCCTCTGCACTCAGACGCCACACTGAAAAGCTGTCCCCCCCCCAATACTCGACATTGCTCAGCCAGTACTTGGCCCTGCTTGGCCAGAACCATTGTGATAAGTCAAGAGACCGGCCGGCAAGCTCAGGGGGGCGGATGGCCCCTATACAAGAAGTTACATGGGGGGGGGGGATGAACCCCCCAGCCACACAGGGAGCTACATTTCCAGGGGGCTGGAGTGGAGCAGAGCCACACAACCGCTGGGAGCAAGTGCCACCCTGCTACCGTAAGTCACTACGGATTAGGGCCCATCACAATCACCGCTTAGAGAAATTGGCTCATAAATCCATTTATTACCATAATCTCCACCCTAGGTTGGGCGCACTGGCAGGATTCCAGCCCCAGAGGCTCTTCCGCCTCTCTGGGGTGGGTTCACACAGAGTCAGCACCCCTTGATCCCCTGAGCTGAACCCTTCTGTCCAGACAACCCCTTTGGCTTGTTACTCAGCCTCACAAGGCTTCCAGCCTCAGGGCCTGCTTCTCTAGCAAGCTCTGCCCAGCACTCTTGGAGCTTTTACCTCTCTGAGCAGGAGACAGAGCCTTCCTCAATCTTGCTCTCCTCACAGCCTCGGCCCAGCTGACTGTTTCCCTGGCCACTGCCACGCCCTTCTCAGGTACATTCCCAACCAGGCACTGTCCTACTTCCGGTAGGGTGCCTGCAGCTCTGTCTGCGCTTCGACTGTGCTGGTGCCAGTTCTCTTAAAGGGCTCCCAACCCTCAGTCCTGCCAAAAATACTTCTAAAGTTTGCATACAACTTCCTGTGCACAAGTTGCAGAAGGAAGTGGGGGCTAATGGGCTACAAAGAGGAGACTAGGAGCCAGGACACCTGGGTTCTCTGAGAGGGGAGTGGTGGCTAGAGCAGAGTGACTGGGAGCCAGGACTCCTGGGTTCTCAGGGAGGGGAGGGGGGGCTAGTGGGTTAGAGCAGGGGGGCTGGGAGCCAGGACTCCTGGGTTCTCTGGGAGGGGAGTGGGGGCTAGTGGGTTAGAGCAGGGGGGGCTGGGAGCCAGGACTCCTGGGTTCTCTGGGAGGGGAGTGGGGGCTAGTGGGTTAGAGCAGGGGGGGCTGGGAGCCAGGACTCCTGGGTTCTCTGGGAGGGGAGTGGGGGCTAGTGGGTTAGAGCAGGGGGGGCTGGGAGCCAGGACTCCTGGGTTCTCTGGGAGGGGAGTGGGGGCTAGTGGGTTAGAGCAGGGGGGGCTGGGAGCCAGGACTCCTGGGTTCTCTGGGAGGGGAGTGGGGGCTAGTGGGTTAGAGCAGGGGGGGCTGGGAGCCAGGACTCCTGGGTTCTCTGGGAGGGGAGTGGGGGCTAGTGGGTTAGAGCAGGGGGGGCTGGGAGCCAGGACTCCTGGGTTCTCTGGGAGGGGAGTGGGGGCTAGTGGGTTAGAGCAGGGGGGGCTGGGAGCCAGGACTCCTGGGTTCTCTGGGAGGGGAGTGGGGGCTAGTGGGTTAGAGCAGGGGGGGCTGGGAGCCAGGACTCCTGGGTTCTCTGGGAGGGGAGTGGGGGCTAGTGGGTTAGAGCAGGGGGGGCTGGGAGCCAGGACTCCTGGGTTCTCTGGGAGGGGAGTGGGGGCTAGTGGGTTAGAGCAGGGGGGGCTGGGAGCCAGGACTCCTGGGTTCTCTGGGAGGGGAGTGGGGGCTAGTGGGTTAGAGCAGGGGGGGCTGGGAGCCAGGACTCCTGGGTTCTCTGGGAGGGGAGTGGGGGCTAGTGGGTTAGAGCAGGGGGGGCTGGGAGCCAGGACTCCTGGGTTCTCTGGGAGGGGAGTGGGGGCTAGTGGGTTAGAGCAGGGGGGGCTGGGAGCCAGGACTCCTGGGTTCTCTGGGAGGGGAGTGGGGGCTAGTGGGTTAGAGCAGGGAGGCTGAATGAGGGGCAGGACTATTGATTTCTGTCCCATGGCTCACTTCTCCCATACCCTGCTCAATGCCCTGCTTTCTCCATCTGGGCGCAGAGCTGCAGCTTGTGTGTCCTGTGTTGCAACGTCAGCATCATCTTCTTGTGGGTTCCCTGGCTGGGTCGTACCCAGGCTTGTTGGCCTGCAGCCACCATACGGGGGTAGATAACCACGGGGAGCCCTGTGCATTCACACCCCTCGACTGGCAGGCAGGGCCACAGTCTGGAGGGAGGGCACTGGCAACCTCACCCAGTGTTCCCCTCGCTCCCCCTGTGCATTGCTGGGAGTCTGCAGAGGGGCCGGGCGGGGCTGAGGCTCCGGGCCGCTGGGTGACGTCCAGGGGGTGTCGAAAGCCGACCCAGCCCAGAGGGCCAGGACGTAAATCAGATCGAGGCGAGAAATCTGGGCTGCAGCCAGCGGCCGAATTAGAAACATGTGGAGGAACTGGCGGTGCCCGGTCTGACCAGGGCCAGCCTGACCGCAAGGCAACCCGAGGCAGCCACCTTGGGCCCTGCTGCTCTTCTGGGGCCCCTGCAGTGGCCCCTGAGGTCACAAAGGCAGGGGCTGAGGGCCCCACTCTCTCCCAGCAGGCCCCCAAACACAACCATCTCTAGAGCCCCATAGAGGGGGTCACGAGGTGGGGCCATGAGGAAGGGGTGGGGTCACCAGGTGCCCCACATTTTACCTTCACCCAGAGTCCCACAAATTCGAAGGCTGGCCCTAAGGCGGGCTCCCCCCAGCTCTGCCGCTGCCACTCAGCCTCACAACTGTCTCTTATACACATCTAGATGTGTATAAGAGACAGGGCCTACGCACAGAGGGGTTCCTGGGGGGGGAAGGAGACTCAGCCTGTTCCCTCCAGCCACCTTACAAGGACTTGAGGTGCTGGACCTCCTGGATCTCTGCACCTTTTGCTTCTGCCTGTTATGATCTTGTCGCCCCAGCTCCCTCTCTCCCTCGGGGGGGGGTGTGGTGNCAGCCCCTGCTAATGCTACCTCAGCCCTGGGCTCCCCTCCACTTTGCCGCTGCCCCTCAATCCTCAACAGCCCAGCCCCATTTCTGCCCGAGTCAACTCCCAAGCTTTGCTCTCTTCATCTTACTCTCCCCCTCAGGTTTATTTTTTGGTGCTAAACCAAGGTTTGACCGGGGACAGCAGGACACTAAATCCTGGCGTGGCTGGCGGCACTGCAGGAATCGATTCTCAACAACAGCCTCTGGCTTGCTTTCCCGTTAACTGCTCTGTTATCAGTGCCCAGGACACTAAATCCCACTGTCTGTAAACAAGGTGCAGGTTGGGCTAGGGGGGAGAGGCAGGGGCAATGATGTGGCAGGAATCGCTGCCCGGCCCTAGTCAGGCTTGGAGGGGAAGTGGCTACTGCATCACGGAGGGGCACAGAGGTGCCGGCTATAAGCCAGGCATCTGCCCAGCGACAATCCCCCGCACCAAGGCAGCTAATGAGTGATAACGTGAGGGGAACGGCTGGCATTCTGGCTGCAGCCCTCACGCCGAGCCATCTGCAGGCGAACGGTTTGTTCTCACAACACACAGGGCCTGGGGTCACTGGCCACTCCCTGGGCTAGTTCATACAACACTCGGAATGTGGGTCTGTGGCCCCCTATGCAGCCTAAGGGCTCAGACACACAAACCCAGAATCTGGGTCCGTGGCCGCTCTCCACTCCCATTGGTTTGTTCACACAATACTTGGAATGCGGGTTTGCGACCCCATCCGCTCTAAGGGCTCCTTACGCAATACGCGGAACGTGGGGTCGTGCCTGTAACAGCCTAGAGGGGGCCCGGGGCGACTCATCGCGCAACGTCTGGGAATTCTCCAGCTCTCCTCTCTTTAGTTCACAATCCAAATGTCCCATCAGCATTGCACGGCGTTTCCAAAGTCCGTATCCCATAGGCCGTACCCGCTCCAGAACTCACAGCCTGGTTGGCCAGGGCGTAAATCTAACCCTTCAGCTCAGGCAGTCCCCTCTGAGCTGGGCTCTCTTGAACCCAGCGTCCGCCTTTCCCAAATCTCTCTTACTCGGAGGCAAAACTCCTACCCGGCCCCTGACTCCACCTCCGTCTTTCTTTAGTGAGCTCTCCGCTCACGTCCTTTAGTCTTCGGCTGTCTCAGCCACATACCAACCCTCGGGTGGGAGGCTTCAGGCACTGTCCTTCTTCCCTCGTAGCGCTTGCTTACTCGCACGACATGCAGAATGTGGGTTTGCTACACTAAACACTCTACGGGATCATTCACACAACACTCCTTTTCAGCAGGTAGCAGCCCAAACCTACATTCTGAGCAGTGTTGTGAAACATGCTTGCTGCGCTCCTTGATTATTCTTTGTTCTCTGCCACACAATTTAAGGAATGGGCCACTGAAATACTAGGCAGCAGCTGTGTGAATGTGTTATTACAGAGCAAGGCAAGACAGATTACGGACCAAAGATTCACTCACACAATACTCTCTTAGAATGAATAGTGTCACCTCTATGCACCTCCCTGCAACAGAGCACCGTAAGGGGCTCAGTCTCACAACCCCTCGCACGCTCACCACTTGAGACTCATTCACACGGCGTTCTGTTCAAGTGGATGGTGGCTTAAACCCACATTCTGAGTGTTGTGTGAAATCCTCACCACACTCTGTGCTCCTTGGTTATCCTCCTGCCCACATGATGCACGGGGCAAGTCACTGGAACAAAGCGGGATCAGCAGCTGTGTGAATGAATTGCTACTGGGCAAAGCGAACACAGATTAAAGAGCAAGTGGCGAGTTTGCAAGGGAGAAGGGTGTTGTGTGAACAAGAACAAGTGATCGTCAAGGAGCACAGGAGAGCGATTCACACAATATGCCGAATGTGAAGTTACCCCAAACTCACAGAGACCGGTGTAAATGTAAATACATCTTTGTTGTACTCAATAAATGTACTGGCCGCTTTATTGTACTGGATTTTCCCTCCCAGACTCATAGGAGCCTCAGGGCTGCTGTCGCCACCCCCCGCTAGTTCTTGGCTACAGAGGGATGCTCCCAATGGGGCGCTGGCTGCTCCCTATTTATTCTCCCATCGTTTATTTAAGTTTAAGAGGAACGCAAATAGGCCTCACGAAAGTGAAACCCAGTCGCTACCCCAGTGCTGGCCCAGTCGTTTCAAGGGAAGGAGCAGGGAGGCAGATTGGGTTGGGCCACGCACTGCGGGAGGGATGGGGGGGAGGCAGCCCAGCCCCCCCCCCGGTGAGTTGAACACAGAGACATCCAGGCCACCCTCCATAGAGAGATCTTTGTTCTGCATCGCACCCAATGGTTGTTTATTGTGAGCCCCTAGTCCCTCACCCAACCGAATCCTCTCGCAGCCCCGGGCTCCTGGGCAACACAGTCCCGCTTGGAGTGCTGGATATCTGCAGAGACCACAGATCCGCCTTTTAGGGCTGGGTGTACAGGTTGTCCGTTTCCTCTAGCCCTGGCGGAACGTTCTCCTGGGGCACAGACACTTGTGAGCTGAATTCTTGCTTCCCCTCGCTGTACTTCCCCTATGGCCCCCACCCCCCAACACACACACCATTTCCCCGTCTTCCAACCAGTCGCTCTTCCACATGAGGGACTAGGAGCTGCCTCTTCTTCATTTTCTAGCTACGTTACCAGAGAAGTGACACGAAGGCACAGTAAAGCCCAGACATCACGATTTTTAGCAGAGCTACCAAACCACACTGCTATTGCTGCTATAGCAATGTAAGAAACAGCCATTGAACTATATACGGGCAATACGCAAAGCTCTTCTGTAGTATCTCAATGAACGCATCCAGCAGTCCCTCCTATAACTCAAGGCGTAGAATCCAGACGACTCAAAGCTTAACTACCCAACGACATGGCTACATTCTCTAGGGGGGTGCAGTTGTTTCAGTAGTTCAAACGGAAGAGAAATTCAAGTCTGATTTATGTGTGGGAACAGTGCACAGGTGTGATATGGGCATCATCCAAATCTCCTTTTTTTTAAAAAACCAAACAAACCACTTAGTGGGTGTTTTTACACACACATTTCTCCTGCATGTTTGCTGTTACATCCAGAACTTTCTGTGTGTCTAAATCACTCACCCAGATCTCAGACATCCGGATCTCTGAACTTCTGCGTAGAACGTCTCAGAGAACTTTTGTGTGTAAAAGCTTCTCCTGGTAAACGGCTTTGCTCCAGGCAGCTGTGGTCACTTGGTTTCCATGGCAGCCCCTCACGTCTAGAGCTGCGGCTACTTTAGGCTGCCTCAGGGCAGCGTTTGTGTGAAGAATGAATCCAGAACTTACTTGTGGGCTTGTAAACCCAGAAGACTGAAAAATCCAGACCTTTTAATGTGTGTGTAAAAATGCTCAGTATTTCAGCTCTGCCTCAGGCTTAGTGTAAGGTGGCAGCAGTTTGCACACATTTGAATATGCAAAAGAGACTGGGGCGCTGAATGAGCCATAGGGAAGTGTTTGTATTGCAACGAGTGTTTTGCAAGGATAGTCCTTTTTGCATTAATTCAACCTCAGGAGAAGGGACACCCTCATTCCTGCCCCCCCCAATCCCGGCCCTTGGCTCCCCATAGCGCCGCTATTCCAGCCCTGCCCTCCTTCCCCTGCTCTGCCACTGCCCCCCGATCCCCACCTGCAGCCCCTGCTGTCCTAGCCCCGGGCTCCCAGAACCCTGCAGCAAGCTCTTGCTGCTGCCCCTCCGGCCTGGGTTATTCCTGGTTGTTTTGCGAGTTCCTCTGGCTCCTGTAATTCAACGTGAGAGCTGAGATTAATTTTTTTTTTATGAGCCCTTGCGCCCAGCAGCGTGATGCAGCTTTCACAGCCAGAGCCGGTCAGGAATATCTCCGCGGCTGGGCACCTGGGAACGGGGGGGTGCAGCCAGTGTACGGGATGGCTTTCCCCTCCCTCAGAGCTGGTCTCGCAGGAGAGCCCGGCTGCATGGAAATCAAGGCACAGGACCCCTTCCGTGTCCAGCCAGTGACCCCGACACAGACCCTGCGGCCCTAGGCTTGGGCTCCCCCAGGGAATGTCACTGCTCCCCTCAATTCCCACCGGCAGGGTCTGCTATCCCAGCCCTGGGCTCCCCCCAGCTCTGCCGCTGCCCCCCATCGGAGCCACTCAAAGGGGCAGGGGGGAGGAAGCGCGGGGGTGGTGATGGGGGTGTGTGTGTGTGGGGGTAATCTCTCTCTAGGCCACCTGCTGTGGCTGCCGCTCCAGGCCCAGGTTATATTTAGCAGGGGCCTGAGCGGGCGCGGGGCCAAGGGATTTTGGCTGTTGGTTAATAGTTTCCGGTTACAGCCGCTCTTAGAAGTCTCTCTTTCATGGCCTCGAAAACCACATGCCGGACATGACTTGGAGCAACTGGCCCAGCTCCAGAGCACAGGGGAGCCCTTCTCCCTGCCCCACACCGCTCGCAGCCCCTGAAGCGGGGAGGGAAAGGCGTTGACCCCAGGGAACCATCGGCAGCAGCCAAAGGGAGGGATTTTAATGCTCAGCTCATGATTTTCAAAGCCAAGAACCGCAGGATTTGCCAGTTCCTGGCTTCCTTGTGAAAATGCATGAGATTCGTCCTCCTGGTGAAAACTGTGGCTGCAGCATGTGCCTGGATGGAGAGCTCACCAACTGGACACACTGCAGCCCCTGCTCCCCCAGCCCTGCCCCCCCCTCAATCCCCACCTGCAGCCCCTGCTCCCCCAGCCCTGCCCCTCCAGCTCTGCTGCTGCCCCTCAGTCCCCACCCGCAGCCCCTGCTCTCCC
>QEPC01000313.1:319590-352779 GCA_003113815.1 Sphenodon punctatus
GCAGGTGGGGCTGGGAGCCAGGACTCCTGGGTTCTCTGGAGGGGTGGCTAGTGGGGGCTAGAGCAGGTGGGGCTGGGAGCCAGGACTCCTGGGTTCTCTGGAGGGGTGGCTAGAGGGGGCTAGAGCAGGTGGGGCTGGGAGCCAGGACTCCTGGGTTCTCTGGAGGGGTGGCTAGTGGGGGTTAGAGCAGGTGGGGCTGGGAGCCAGGACTCCTGGGTTCTCCGGAGGGGTGGCTAGTGGGGGTTAGAGCAGGTAGGGCTGGGAGCCAGGACCCCTGGGTTCTCTGACTGGGGAGAGGGTAGCAGGTAAGAGAAGGGGGACTGGGAACCAGGACTTCTGGGTTCTCATTGGATGGGGGGTGGAGGGAGCACGAGAAGGTAGGAGCAGGGGAGGATGGAAACAAGAACTCCTGGCTTCTCCTTGTAGAGGCTAGTGGGGTAGGCAGGGGAACTGGGACCAGAGAGAGGCTGTATTTTGTTCCATGTTTGTTGGGGGGGGGGGGGGGGGGGGGGGGGGGGTCAGAAGTATTCGGGTTCCACAAATAAATATGAAGCAAACACATGAGCCAGAACTCCTGGGTTCTCTGGGAGGGGAGTGGGGGCTAGTGGGGGGGAGCAGGGGGGGGGGGGGGGGGCCATGGCTGGGATGTGTGGGGGGGGGGGGGGGGAGAAGGGGCACCGTTCTGCCAGTCTGGTGCAACCATGGCAACTATTTTCCTATGGGCCCCTATTTTGGGCTCTCTACTGTTGCGATGGAAACTGCCTGGAATCACTGCATCACCTGTTTCTGGCTGGGGGAGGCAGCGACCGAGCTCCCCGATCTGCTTTCCCAGTGCCCGTTCTGCCAACGGGCGTGATGACACGGCCCTTCCTTGGCACTCTCCACTGCAGCCCTGGAGCCCGTGCCAATTGGCAGCTGGCACATTCAGCCCCCGTAATGAGCCTGTGGGCAGCAGCTGCACAAGCCGGGAGAATTTACCCTGGCAACAGGCCCGGTGCCCACTAGTGCTCCAGGCATGGTAATGAGGGGATCAGCACCAAGATGGCATTAACAGGGACCTCTAGGGAGCACTGACAAAGTGGGGCACGGCAGCTGTTTACTGAAAGTCTGGAAATGGGATGCAGCCACCTCTGGGGTGGGCAAGTGGGAGGTTTATATGGGTATCTCCTGCCTGTAGCTGAGATGCAGCTGCCGCTGGGCTGGAGCACAGGGGCATTCTCTCTCACTGTACGGAGCCACCACCCTGATTCCTCCAACACGGCCCCATAGCGCCACCCTGGGGTCAGCACTGACCGTGAGGGGATATCCCCGCCGACCGAGCCCCCTACCTGCTCCGTGCAGCACAGCTCCCCCTAGCGCCACACTGGGGTCAGCACTGACCGTGAGGGGATATCCCCGCCGACCGAGCCCCCTACCTGCTCCGTGCAGCACAGCTCCCCATAGCGCCACACTGGGGTCAGCACTGACTGTGAGGGGAGACGCCCCCCCAACTACCACCCTGCAGATCAGTGCTCCCTAATGATTCCCTGGAGCCAGAACTCCCTGCTCTCTGAAGCCCAGGGCTCCCTAGGGGCAAGCTTGGGGAGTGGGACTATGAATGCTGTATTTTACCCCCTTTGCCCCTTACACCTGGGAAAGCTAACGGCCAGCTTTGTTTTTACGGACATCAAGGTAAAGTTTCCCCTCCAGTTCCATTATGGGACAGATTCTGAGCTAGGTCGCCCCTACGGCTAATCCAGAGTCGCTCACTGGGTGCAATGGGGTCAAGGCTGGATTCTGGATTTCAGCCCCGCTGGGATAAAGGCCAGAGTCAGCTACCGAGAGCTCTCCTTGCTCTCAAGGGAGATGTGGGCAGCAAGGCCCTAGGATGGAACTAACAGGGATGGGCAGAGCAGGGGGGAGACCTGGGTTCTCTGGAAGGCCTGTAACCCCTGCGAGTGGGGGCCGGTGGGTTAGAGCAGGGCAAGCAGGGTGACCCAACCTCCCCTTTAGAAGAGGACGCTTATGAAAAACACACGTTGCAGCCCTACGCTGGAACTAATGCCGCCCTGCAACATGTATTTTCATAAGTATCCTCTTTTAAAGGGGAGGTACGGTAACCCTAAGGGGTCAGTTCTGCCCCTCTAGCCTGAAGGGTTCATTTTTTCCCTGACACTTCCATTTTGGCCTAGGAGTGTGTCAGGTAAAAAAAAACCAAACCCCACCCCAGGTGGCATCCCTAATTTGAACCCTGGTCTCCCAGGGAGAATCTGGGACTTCTCCACCCCCGTTCCCTAGCAGCTACAGACACCGCCGCCTCGGACTAGCCCCTTCCCTGCTACAGAAGGGCCCTGGAGCAAGTACTAGGATCTCTGCTCTGAGCAACTAAGCAAGCAGGGTTTTCTGCTGCCTTCTTGACTCTTCTTGCCCGCGCGCCTTGGCACTGCCCTCCCTCCCTCTCAACTGATGGGAGGTTTCCCCGGAGTGGCATCGGGGTGGGGGCAGGGGGAGAGAAAGAAGGCTCACAGAGATGACAGGGGCTGTCCACTTAATGCACATCAGCCCCCCGCTCTCCCGTAGCTTGTCTGGCTCAGACTGTAGGGGTAGGGGCTCTCTGCGATGCCTGGAGTAATGGGGGCCCCCAAAGCCGAAACAGAGAAGAACCCAGAACTGACTGAATCCATGGCTTCTGTATTGAATGGGGGGGGCGGTGCATGTGCATCCCTAACGCCCCCTGCTGGAGGGACCGAGCTCTGCTCTGGGTCGGCCCCTGCTGGTCCCTGATGCATTGAATTAACCCTGGCCTTGTGTGTGTGTGTGTGTGTGTGTCCCTGCTGCTTGGAATGGGCCCTGCTGTGTGTGTGTGTTTGTGTCCCTGCTGCTTGGAATGGGCCCTGCTGTGTGTGTGTGTTTGTGTCCCTGCTGCTTGGAATGGGCCCTGGTGTGTGTGCGTGTTTGTGTCCCTGCTGCTTGGAATGGGCCCTGGTGTGTGTGCGTGTGTCCCTGCTGCTTGGAATGGGCCCTGGTGTGTGTGTGTGTTTGTGTCCCTGCTGCTTGGAATGGGCCCTGGTGTGTGTGTGTGTTTGTGTCCCTGCTGCTTGGAATGGGCCCTGCTGTGTGTGTGTGTTTGTGTCCCTGCTGCTTGGAATGGGCCCTGGTGTGTGTGTGTGTGTGTGTCCCTGCTGCTTGGAATGGGCCCTGGTGTGTGTGCGTGTGTGTGTCCCTGCTGCTTGGAATGGGCCTTGGTGTGTGTGCGTGTGTGTGTCCCTGCTGCTTGGAATGGGCCTTGGTGTGTGTGTGTGTGTGTGTCCCTGCTGCTTGGAATGGGCCTTGGTGTGTGTGCGTGTGTGTGTCCCTGCTGCTTGGAATGGGCCTTGGTGTGTGTGTGTGTGTGTGTCCCTGCTGCTTGGAATGGGCCTTGGTGTGTGTGTGTGTTTGTGTCCCTGCTGCTTGGAATGGGCCCTGGTGTGTGTGCGTGTGTGTGTCCCTGCTGCTTGGAATGGGCCTTGGTGTGTGTGCGTGTGTGTGTCCCTGCTGCTTGGAATGGGCCCTGGTGTGTGTGTGTGTTTGTGTCCCTGCTGCTTGGAATGGGCCCTGGTGTGTGTGCGTGTGTGTGTCCCTGCTGCTTGGAATGGGCCTTGGTGTGTGTGCGTGTGTGTGTCCCTGCTGCTTGGAATGGGCCCTGGTGTGTGTGCGTGTGTGTGTCCCTGCTGCTTGGAATGGGCCTTGGTGTGTGTGCGTGTGTGTGTCCCTGCTGCTTGGAATGGGCCCTGGTGTGTGTGCGTGTGTGTGTCCCTGCTGCTTGGAATGGGCCTTGGTGTGTGTGCGTGTGTGTGTCCCTGCTGCTTGGAATGGGCCTTGGTGTGTGTGTGTGCGTGCGCATGCACGAGTGAGTGAGCAATATGGCTGGAGGGAATAAATCCTGCTCTGTAGGCGTAAGCCCATGACAGGGAGGAATTACGTGTCGCTGTGTCTAAAGTGGATGATGTGGGGGGCGGGGGGGTGTTGTGTGAGTGTTCATGGATGGGTGAGCGTGTGAAGGGTGTTTGTACAGCTCTGTCCGAAGGGATTGTGGGTAAGCGTAGAGTATGGTTCGGTATAAACGTGTGTGCTATGCCACCGCGCCCCCCTTGGAAGAGATGACGCCTAGTCTGTGTGCGTGTGTTTGTGTTCCTGCCACCTCCTCCCAGAGGCAGCGAGCCCCAGGCTGCGTGTGTATCTCCACGCTGGCCTGCGCTGGAGGGGGGGGGTATGAGCCCCGCCCTGTGTGCGTCCCTGCTCCCCGCTCCCATTCCCTCCGGCAGCAGGGACACATGCACACGCACACGCACACGCAAATACAAGCAGAGACACACACAGAGATGCAAAAATCAGAGGGGGGGGGGGGGCTGAAAGTGGCAGCGCGCAGAAAATACAGGACAAAAATGGGTAAATAAAGGAGACCGGACAAACCCTTTAAAGAAACCCCCAGGGCTGCCCTGTTTAAACCGGGCCCAATAAACCCAGGGCTCTGTCTGTGGGGCCGGACAGCCCCACAGACCGAGACAGACGGACGCAGCCACGACCCACCCTCGCACGCAGAGCAACGCACCCCCAGGGGGAGGGCGACAGCGGGTGGGGGTGCCCCTAAGCGCGTGGGTGAGTGTGTATTAGGCGTGCCACTCACGCAGCTTTTTAAGGGACACTTATGAAAAATTCATGTTGCAGGGCCTGCATTAGTGCTTTAGGCCCTGCAACATGTATTTTTCATAAGTGTTCCTTGCAAATGTGCCCAAGTGGCCACCCTAGTGTATTCTTAGTCTCTTGTGGAGCTGGCCCAACTCTTTCCCTCACACTATGACGTTACTGGAAGCCAAAGGTGTGACGTCAGCCTCCCCGCTATGATGTCACTGCCCCCTCAGGGGTTGTATCCTCAATGTTTGTCTGACGTCATCACGCCTACCCGTTGTTTTCTTTAGGGGGGGAAAGGTGGACACCAATAACCCTTAAACTGCGATGTCATAAGTCTGTGCAGAGTCCTCCTGTGACGCCATCCCGCTCCAGCGCCCTTACCTAACATGGCCGTCGCGTCTCCTTCCCCCCGGCTCCCATAGCAACAGCCTTGCCCGTTTCAAAGATGGCACCGGTGCGGCTAGGAACCACAAGTCCCATGAGCCCGCCGCGCCGACCAATGGGAGGGCTTGCTGGGGGCGGGGCCCGGCGCGCGGCTCAGTGAGTCGGTTAGTCTGCGCGCGACTGAGGTAAAGCTTGGGTGCCTCGCGCCGCCGCGGGGTCCGTTGGTGAAGGGCGCGGCCCCTCCCATCTCGCGCGCCCCCTCCCCCCATTGCATTTGCGGGAAAGGGGTCCGCGTGCCAACCGGGCGCGAGAGCAGCCCCCGGCCCCTCCCCGCTTCCCCTAGACTCAGGTGAGAGACACAGGGGAGAGAGAGCGCGCGTTCCCGCTAAGGGAGGCGGGGGCATAGGCGGGGCCAGCGCTTAAGAGGGCGGGGTTGCGCTTAAAGGAGCAGGCATGGAACTTTTTTGTCCGCCAGGAAAATACTCACCTTTCTTAAATGGATGGCGGGAGGGATGGCTTTTTCCATAGGTGGTTGGGTCTTAAAGGGACAGTGTCCACCCATACAGGGGAGGGGAGGGCGTGGAGGAATCTCTTCTAGGGGAAGGGAGAGGAGCTATCCATAAACTGGGCCCTGGCATGGGAGTAGGGTGGCCATATTGCCCATTTGAAGCCCTGGAACATGTATTTTTCATAAGTATCCTCTTCTCTAGCCCCCCCCCCTTCCTGCCATGGAGCCTTTGGGCTCCGCCCATCCTCCCCCACTGCCAGCCACCCCCCCTTCTGGTCCCCAAGTACCGTCCGGCCCCGCAGGCCACCAGCCGCCCCCCCTGCTCTCTCCTGCCGCAGAACTTTCTGCCTAGGGCGGGCGGAGACGCACATTTTAGAGGACACTTATGAGAACGACAGGTTTCAGGGCTGCATTGGAGCCAGTGCAGCCCCGAAACCTGTATTTCTTATAAGTGTCCTCTAAAGTTAGCATATCTGATCACCCCTATTTCTGCCCGCCCCCCCCCGCTCCTCGATTGCTACAGAACCTTCCAGCCGTGATGTCCCAGCCACACACACCCCCCTCCCACGCGCATACACACTGTAAAGCCCCCAGACGGCATTGCGGCCCTGACATCCCCCAAATCCTCCCCAGCTGCTACGTAATGTCAGGGTCTAGCAATCCATTGGATACCCCCGCGGCTCCAGCAAGGGCTAGTAGAGTCTAAGCTCAGTTTCCATGGGATAAACCCATCGGTGCTGTGGTTTTGCCAGTCTAAGCTGCAATGTCTTTGTGTTGTCCAGATACAATGGTGGGAGCACAGCAGCTGGAGATGCAGGCGGCGGCAGTGCCGGCGGCGGCCCCTGCGGGCAGCAGCAGCGGGGACCACCAGTACGAATGCCTTGAATGCGGCAAGGTCTTCAAGTGGTCGTCGCGGCTTATCCACCACCAACGCACCCATACTGGCGAACGCCCCTACAAGTGTTCGGAGTGCCCCAAGGCTTTCAAGGGTTCATCGGCGCTGCTGTACCACCAGCGTGGGCATACGGGCGAGAGACCGTACAAATGCGGCGAATGCGGCAAGGCCTTTAAGCGCTCCTCGCTCCTGCAGATACACCAGAGTGTCCATACTGGCCTACGAGCCTTCAAATGCGCCCAGTGCGGCCTGTCATTCAAGTGGTCCTCCCACTACCAGTACCACTTGCGCCAACATTCCGGCGAACGCCCATATCCTTGTCAGACTTGCGACAAGGCCTTTAAGAACTCCTCCAGCCTGCGGCGCCACCGCCACACCCACACTGGCGAGCGTCCGTATGTCTGTCCTGTCTGCGGCAAGGCATTCACACAGTCTACCAACTTGCGCCAACACCAGAGGGTCCACACTGGAGAAAGACCTTACCGGTGTCGCGACTGTGGGAAAGCTTTCACTCACTCCTCCAACCTAGCATTGCACTGCCGCTCAGCTCACGCACCCCAGACCCCTCACACCTGTGCGGTCTGTGGCAAAGCCTTTATGTCCGACACCTACCTGCAGCGGCACCTGGAGAGCCACACCCAGGTGGCTGCGCCAGCACAACTCTTCCTAGAGGAACCAGCCACGGTGGAGATGCTCTTCCGTTGTGGTGCCTGCCAGCTCACTTTCCCCAGCCAGGAACTGCTGTTGTCACATCAGGAGATCCATCTAGCCCCGCCAGAACCACCACCGGTACAAGAAGAGGTTGCACCACCTACTTCATCTCCTCCCCTGCTAGCTTGCTCCGTGTGCGGCAAGACCTTCAAGAGTGCAGCAGGAATGTCACGCCACCAACAGACTCAGCACCCGTCAGAGCGGGCGTATACATGTGCCGTGTGTGAACGTTCTTTCCCGGCACTGGCTGCCTTGCTGGGCCACCAACGTTCCCACCCTCTGGCTGAACAGCGCCTGGAGGAGGCTGAAGTGACGTGCCCGGCACAAGGTGAGCCAGTGGTACCAACAGCTGCAACCCCTCCTCCTGCCCCTCCTCTGGCTGAGCGTCCCTATGTCTGTGGTGAATGTGGGAAAGCTTTTAAGGGTTCATCGGGGCTGCGGTACCACCTCCGGGATCACACGGGCGAACGTCCATATGCCTGCGGTGAATGCGGCAAGGCTTTCAAGCGCTCCTCGTTGTTACGTATCCACCAGCGCGTCCACACTGGCTTGCGCGCTTTTACATGCCCGACCTGCGGTTTAGCTTTCAAGTGGGCCTCACACTACCAATATCACCTCCGGCAACACACAGGAGAGAGACCTTACGCCTGCCAAGATTGTGGCAAGGCTTTTAAGAACACCTCGTGCCTCAGACGCCACCGCCAGCTCCACACTGGTGAGAGGCCGTTTGCCTGTCCGACTTGTGGCAAAGCGTTCACCCAGACATCCAACCTACGCCAACACCAGCGGGTCCACACAGGGGAAAGGCCTTATCGATGTCGGGATTGTGGCAAAGCTTTCACGCACTCCTCTAACTTGGCGCTTCATCGCCGAACCCACTCCCGAGAGCGGCCTTTCCAGTGCCCCGTCTGCGCCAAGTCTTTCGTCATGGCGTCCTACCTGCAGCGCCACTTGCGTACCCACGGCAATGCCGAGACGGCCAGTCGCCCCGCTGCTGCATCTGCCATGCAAGAGGTACAAATTGTGCCCAATGTTCAGGCCACCCTGAATGTGGAGGTGAGTGGAGGCAGTGCCCCCAATGCCCCCAACGCCCAGACGTTCCTCCTGGTGCAGACGGCGCAAGGCCTGCAACTAATCCCCAGCGTGGCACAGCAGCAAAACTCCCCCTCCAAGCTGGTCCTGGTGCCTACAGCTCCCGCCAACCCCAGCTTTACCCTGGTGCAGAGCACCCAAGCCAAACCTGCCCCACGCCGCCAGGGCAAGGGGAAGAAGCAGGCTGTGTCACCGGCACCTCCCAGCCAGAGCATCTTTCTGGTGCCCAGTGCCACAGGGCCTGGCACACAGACGCTGCAGATTCAAAGAGCCCCAGGCATGCAGGCCACCGGCCAGAACGTCATTCTGCTGCAGAGCTTGCCTGAGCAACCCACCCAGCAAGTGGGCACCGTGCAGATCCAAACCCTCCAGCCCAGCCAGCAGTCTGGCGCCATGCAGATTCTTTCACCCTCTCAGCAGACAGGCACTGTACAGATCATGTCACCTTCCCAGCAGACTGGCACCATGCAGATTCAAACCTTACAGCCTACCCAGCAGACTGGCACCGTGCAGATCCTGCCATCTCCGCGGGCTGGCACCGTGCAGATACAAACCCTGCAGCCCACTCCACAGACTGGCACCGTGCAGATTCAAACTCTGTCCCCCTCCCAGCAAATGGGCACGATACAGATACTGCCACCCTCTCAGCAGACTGGCACCGTGCAGATTCAGACTGTGCCGTCCACCCATCAGACTGGCACTGTGCAGATCCTTTCCCCCTGCCAGCAGATGGGCAATGTGCAGATTCTGCCCGCCTCCCAGCAAACAGGCACCGTGCAGATCCTCTCGCCCTCCCAGCAGACTGGCACCGTGCAGATACAAACCCTGCAGCCCACACAGAAAGCAAGCGCTGTGCAGATCCAGACTGTGCCAGCCTCTCCGCAAATGGGCACCATGCAGATCATACCATCATCCCAGCAGAGTGGCACTGTGCAAATACAAACCCTACAATCCACCCAGCCAGGGGGCACTGTGCAGATTATGCCCTCATCCCAACAGAGTGGCACTGTGCAAATACAAACCCTGCAGCCTACCCAGCCAGGGGGCACTGTGCAGATTATGCCCTCATCCCAGCAGACTGGCACTGTGCAAATACAAACCCTGCAGCCTACCCAGCCAGGGGGCACTGTGCAGATTATGCCCTCATCCCAGCAGACTGGCACTGTGCAAATACGAACTGTACAGCCCACCCAGCAAATGGGCACCATGCAGATCCAGACTGTGCCCTCCTCCCAGCAGGCTGGCACTGTACAAATGCAGACTCTGCCTCCCTCCCAAGAAGCTCATATGCAGGCACTGCAGCCGCCTCAGGAGTTGGAGAGTGTCCATTTGCAGGCCTTAGGTCCATCACAAGAGCTGAGCGGTGGGCAGCCCCTGTCTGGCTCCCAGGAACTCTCCGAGATGGCTCCCAGTGTGGAGGAGAGCCAAAATCTCATCGTGGTACAGGACACTCCGGGGGAAGAGCTGTTGGGGCCAGGTGGGGACGTGGAGAGCCTAGAGGGGGTTCAGGATGTCCACTTTGAGACCCTGCAGACGGATGAGGGAGTGCAGAATGTCCTGGTGCTTCGCAGTGCAGCTGGCGAGCAGACACGGCTCTGTGTCCAAGAGGTTGAGAACATCCAAGCGGTACAGGAGCTTCAAGGACTGCCCGAGGGTGGCCAGAAACTCCTCATCATCCGTAGTGCCCAAGGCGAGCAGGCTCTGCAGGTACTGGAGAGCCTGCCGGCGCAACAGCTCCCCATGCAAATACGGGGCTCACAGGGCAGTCCAGGAGGGGTGCAAGGTTCTGGTGGGGGCAGCCAGATGGTACAGCTAGTCCCCAACCCAGTTTCTGGCTTGCCACCCTCTCAGGCTTTGCCATCCATCCAAATTGTGCAGACAGTGCCCAATGTCCAGCTGGTTCACACCTTCTGAAAAGGGTCAGAAACCGAAATGGGATCGTAGCCAAGGGAGGGCAGGACTGACAGAAGCTCAGGAAGGAATGAGTATAGCCCAGGGGAAGGGCAGAAGGCAGAGAGAGGAGGGGGGGCTGGTCCCATGATTACCCCAGACTTTGTTGCTAGAGCAGCAGCACGATCGATCAAGCCGAGCTCAGCACCCTCTCCTGATAAAAGTTCAAGGGCCGGGCAGCGGCTCCCTCCTTGAATGGAGCCCTGATGGGTGAAGGCACAGGGATGCAGGTGAGGGGCCCCCCTGCTGGGGATGTGACCCAAGTGGGCTCAGCGTTGCCAGTAGACATCTCGGGGTGATGGGGTGTCTGTCTTTTCCCCTTCCCCAGGCAAGCTGCCCGTACCTCAGGAATGCTTGGGGGTGGGGGGTGTTAGTGCATTTTCACAATTGGAATCCTTTCCCCACATATTTCTCTCCTCGCTGGACAAGATGGACGCTTTCTCCATGGTGCCACCAGAGCCGGCACCGTCCCTGAGACTCCAACCCCATGTCGATTAGCTGCAGATTTGGTCTGGTAGATGGAGTACTGCCTAGTGGTTATCCCACCGGGACTCGGGTTCTCTTCCCACCCCTGCCTAGGACATGGGTCTAATGGAGTTTCATGCAATGAATATTCAGAACAAAGATCCAATTCAGTATACTCATTTCTGCTCAAATGAGGTGAATAGGAAGCAACGTTGGCTTCCCGATTCCTTTATGGGATAAAATATTCATTTTGGTAATTTTGCTTTCGTTACCCAGTATTTAGTTAATCTGCTTATTCAGAAAATATGGTTACCTTCAGTAGCGCTAGTTAGAGCTAAATAGGATTACCAAATAAACAGTGTGATTACCATGTTGCTCTCCGAAGTAATAACGTGCGCAAAGTAGTTCATATGCTGTCTCTTATTGGACCAACCCTCACCAACAGAAGTTGGTCCAATAAAATATATCATCCATACTGCTTTGTCTCCAAATAAAGAGTAGCCAAAGCAAGATTGCCAAACAAATTTGTGAATTTTGCATACATAGTGAAGATAAATTTGGACATTCATTTGTGTGACTGAATCATTTGCAAATACTAAATTGCCTATTGGTTTCCGCCCTAGTCTCATGGTTAGCATTGGAGCCCCTTGGGTTCTGTCCCTCCCTGGTGGTCTGATTGCCTTTTGTGTTGGGGCAAGTGGCCATGAGACATTTCTCCACGCAATTCTCCAAGCTCCCTTACTTGTAGGCGATTCAAAAATTCACCTCGGAGGTGGATATTCCCACCACTCTGTGGGCTAAACCAAACTCTTCCTACTTTGATTTCTGCTTCCTGTATCTCCTTGGCTGGGGAGTCGTCTCCTACTGACACCTTGTCCCCCAAATTTCCAGCTTGCCCAACTTCATTATCCCCCTTTCCTGCACGGACTTCTTCCAGAATTGATCTTCTGTATGGTGGTGCCTGGTGTTACCCCCGCATGGTGGGGACACTGTCACTTTCAGTCTAGAAGGAAAATAAAGGACTGCTTTGGGAATGCCTCTGCTTCCGTCATTTTTTGCGCCCACGCATACTAAGCCGGGATGGGTTCCACTCTTAGTGAAGATGAGCAACCAAGATGATCAAAGGCTTCCATATGAGCAGAGGGCTCTTCAGCTTAGAGAAGAGGTGACTGATGGGAAGGTAGAAGAGAAGTGTGATAAAGAATGCCACTCTATAGATCTACGGTGCACCTACACCTTGAACACTCTGCCGTTCTGGTCACCCTAGCGTAGCCTTCGGAAAAGGGTGGGGTATAAATGTAAGTAAATAAATAAAGGAGTGAGTAGAACTGGAAAAGACGCAGCAGAGATGGTCAAGAACCCGGAATGACTTCTGTATGAGTTAGATCATGAGTGATGTGAAGCAAGTGGGGCGGGGGGGCTGTTATTCACCGTTTCTCAAAATACTCGAATAAGGACACACCTGATGAAGATAAGAGGCAGCTGGTTTAAAACAAGCAAAAAGGAAAGTCCTTTTTCACACAGCACCCAGTTAATCTGGTGGAACTCATTGCCAGGAAGATGTTGTGGAGACCGATGGTATAACCGGGTTCAAAAAAGAATGTAATTTCTTTGAGGAAAGTTCCATAAATAGCTCTTAGTCAAGTTGTCTGGGGGCCAGGAGCGAGTAGCACGAAATGGATCAGTCCGTTATGAACTGTTGTGGACTATGAAGCAGCCAAAGTTCCCAGTGTCGGAGACGGTGCTGGGCTGAGTGGACCATTGCTCTGACCCAGTATGGCACTTCTTGGGCTCTAAAGATAATAATCGTGACATAGGAGAAACCAGCTCAGATTTGGTGTTTTGTTTTAGTGCTTTGGAAACTCCCCTACCTGTTCTGCATTCAAGAAGGCTGCCTCTTAACAATCCCTCTAATTAGCCACTCAAAAGAATTCTCTGTCAGGCTACAGCATTTAGCCTTGTTCCCCGTGCACCTAGGGAACAAGGCAAAAAGCTTTAGCCTGACAGATGATCAAGAAGCAGGGGAGAAAAAGTTAGAATAACCTTTCCCTTTGTATTGTGTGTGTGTGTGTGTGTGGGGGGGTAACACAATACCTTTGGGGCTGTGTTAACTAGTGCTGCTGTACCCCAAACTACTCAGCGCCCAGGAAAGTTCATCTGGAATATTGTGTTCAGTTTTGAGCAGGATGTTGACAAATTAGAAAGGATTCAGAGGAGACCAGCCAAGATGATGAGGGCACTGGAATGTAAGTTATTATTATTATTATTATAATAAACATTTATATAGCGCCAGCCATGTACAAGGAAAGGCTGAAGCAATCGGGGCTGTTCAGCCTAGTGTTTAAAAGGGGCACACGAGAGCCGTTTTCAAATATCTAAATCCGCCAGACAAAAAAAGATGGGAGAATATTTGTCTTGCACGGGCCACAGAGGCTTGGTGAGAAAATGGGCTTCAAGTGTAGCAAGGGAGAGTTGGGTTGAATGTGAGGGAAAGCTTCCGAACTAAGAGCAGTCAGGCGTGGGAATGGGTTGCTGAGGAAGTTTGGATGTTTTCACAGCCTGGCTGGACAAGCCTCTTCTCCAATGCTGTGGGTAGAGAGCCTCTCGAAAGGGGGCACAGGGCACCCAGAAAGAGGAGGATCCAGATTACCTGTGCGTGTGCATGTCCTCGTTTCGGCTCACTTGCCCCGAACTCCGTCTTTTAGTGCTTGGGGGCTAGGAATTGCATAGAAGGGGACACGTAAAAACTAACCACAGGCTGCATTTAGCTCCCCAGGCCTAAGGTTCCCGGCCCTTGGACTAGATCCTAGACGTCCCTTCTGACCATAGTATTCTATGAGTGTAGCCCATTCACTCGCTCACGCTACGCACAATATACACAGCTGAGGCAAGGAGTTGATGTGAAAGCCGCCCTGTCACAGTCTTGACTCTTGGGCCCTTTTTAAATGAGATGCACCCCCTTCATGCCCATACAGGGCCACTTGTGGGCATGAGGGGGTGCCATCTGTGTGACCACCGTGGCAGGTGAGGGGGTGCGTGTGCGCCCCTGCAACCCACCCATCAGCCCCACACAGAGGAAATTGAGGTGGCTCTGTGTGGCATTGTGCGTGGGGGATGGGTGTGCGCCCGTGTGTACACACACCACCAGCGTGCACACCCATCCCCCTGGCAGCTGCGGCCCATGTAAAAAGGGCGTGGGAACCTCTGTGTTAATTAATTATTCCAAGAGTGGCTCATTCATTACTCAGTATTTGTCCCTTGGTGTTTACTTAGCTTGCGATTGACTCTTTTCGCAGATAGGTGTGGGAAACAGGCATGTTGTTAATGTTTCAACAAAAGTGAAAGACGTTTGATTGGCTTGATCTGACCTCGTTCTCTTTGCTTATCAGAGGGGCCACCACACACCATCTGTGGATGCCGTTCTACTCCAGATCGATAGTTTGTAGCCTTAGTTGTCTGGGATCATGGGATTCTGCTTAAGCCTCAAAATGGGGCCACACAGGTCAATGGTTTGAGAACTGTTGTCTTGGATGGCTCCAACTTTGATAAACTAGCAAACAAACTGAATTCAATGTATCACTATCAAATAAATCCCAGCCTTGTTACACAAGCCGTTGTGTTTGGAATGGTTTAGGCTACAGTGGGAAGGGTATACACCATAGCAATAGCAGAGCCCAGTTATTTGTTTTTTTGAACAGGAACTTGGGGACTAGCTTGGCCAATACGAAGCTGGCTCATGCTGCAGAATCTTGAAGGAATTTAAAGGGCATGAGCTCGAGAAGAAGGGCAGTCAGATAACAGCTCCTGGGATGGTCATTGGAAAGGTTACCATGATCTGGAGGAAACGGACATGAAACTGGGTTTTGGGGTCCAACTCACACGGGCTGTAACAGTGAGACAGCAGGAATAGGCTGGGCAGTGTGGACTGTGGCTTGAGGGCAACCAACCACCAGAAACAACCTCAACAGAGGAGATTCGGGGAGGCAACTAGGTGTGAAGATCAAGAGGACACAGCGGATGGCTTTGTGGACATCTTGAACTGGCTACCTGAATAGATTGCCATAGCACAAACTATAAAACTGGGTTTGCCTTTTGACCTGTTACCACCCAAGAGAGAGAAACTCCTCAAGAGAATCTAAACCTAACCTATGTTATAGTAAATCAGGTTCTGGTTTGTTTTGGTGTCTAGCCTCCTTCACAAAGGGGCCTGGGTTAATCACAAGGCCGTCCCATCACACAAGTGAAGTTGGATTTTGTGCAAATGTTAGCAACAGGGCAAATTCAGAAACACGGTTTTGAATCTCATTGACAAATGTCAAAAGTCCACACTGGTCCATAAGTTTGGAAGGGACCTAAATGGTCTAGTTCAGTCCCCTGCGTCAAGACAGCATGCCCCTCTGCCTCCTACAGCATCACTGGGAGATGCTCGACAGCCAGCTGGATTTTGAAGATCCCAAAACCTCTCATAGTAAATGATTCTGGTCTGCAATGATTCTCACAACTAGGAAGTTTTCCAAATGTTTAAGGCTAAAACAAACAGTCGGTATGAATATTCCCCCATCTCTATTTTGGAGATTCCTCCTAGCCCAGTGAGTGTGTGGACCTAAGTGTTTGTCAGCTGGATCCTTCTTGCACACTCCCACCGTAGGGCACCTCCCACTCCCTCTTGGGGGGAGGTGTCCCCAATTTGAGAACTTAGGAGCTCGATAAGGATTGTAAAGCACTTTGAACGGAAAGGACTACAGAAATGATCAATGATCATAGTACGAATGATCATTCCCTCTTGTCCTCTGTGCCCATGGAGAACAATTACCCTCCATCCTTTTTTAGCGGCAGCCTTTTAAATACTTGAAAGCTGCTCTCCCATCCCGTCCTCGGTCGTCTGTTCTCCAAGTTAGACATTTTTTATTCCTTCCGCCTTTCCTCATATTGGCTGCATTCCAGCCCCTTTCGCATTTCCGTTGCTTTCCTCCAAATCGTCCTCAGTTTGTCAGTCTCTTTCGTGGCATTCGGTGCCTACTAGAACGGACCCCCAATCCTCCAGCTGAGGGGTGTCTTTAGACATAACGTCAATGGGTGTCTGAATGTGTGTTTTGACCTTGATATGAACACCGGTTTGGCCCTGTGTTCACCATGTGACGCTGTTTAGACACACAGCACATCATGGGGCAAATCAGTGTTCTGCTCGCCACCCGATCTCAGCACGCAAGCACTGCTGCCTTGTTTCCTGCGTTGTACGTGCTAACGTACCACGCGATAGCATTAGACTCGGCCTTGGCCACGTGTTCCGCCGGACCACGCAAATTGTCCTTGTGATGCAACGGTATTCACATTGCGTGTTCAACGGGTGGCCAAACTGGTGTTGGGATTGTTATGGCGCTCACACGCAATGGCCAAACACGTGCTTAGGGATTTCGACACCTGATCTTCGTTATGTCTAAAGATACCCGAGGTTTCACTGACCAGTGTCAAGTTAAAACTTGGCTGTGATGCTTCTGCTAATGCTAGCTGAGGACTGCTTGGGTGTGGCAGCAAAGCAAGGATATTATTTATTAATGTATTTATCCATTCAGTTTTTTCCTACCCTGCACCCTCTTGCTGACCAGTATAAATGCTACCTTAACTTTCCTTTCCCCCAGCCGCACCACTTGGCTTGTTCCTACAGAGGCAGCAGGAAGCTTGCTGTTTGGCTGCTTCATTAAACTCCCCCTTCCTCACCCGGCCTAGCTTGGCATGGTTCAATCCGCTAAATGCAGCCCCTCCTTCCCCCAGCTCACATTTCCATGGTCCTGGGATGCAAGAGTCTTCCACAGCAGCTGACAGCCACATGTGTAGGGGGCTGGGAGCCAGGCGGAATCTATAACGTGATCATCAGAAGAACCAAGCAGGGAGCCGCAGCCTGTTTAGATGCACATACTTGCCCGGCTGAGTAAGTCTTGATGATTTTTATTGTTTTCTTTGGATTACAAGCCATGCTCAAAGCCAAGGAGCTTGCAGTGTGAGAGGATTATGTCTGCAGGCACCCCCTGTCTTTGTCACCCCACAAAGCAGACTGCTCAGGCCCACAAGCACCTGCCTGCTTCCTGTCAAGGCCCCTGGTTAGACACGGGGGATAGTGGGTTACAGAAGGGGAAGGGCCAGGACTCCTGGGTTCGCTGGAAGGGGATTGGGGGGATAGTGGGTTACAGAAGGGGAAGGGTGAACAGCCAGGACTCCTGGGTTCGCTGGAAGGGGATTGGGGGGATAGTGGGTTACAGAAGGGGAAGGGTGTACAGCCAGGACTCCTGGGTTCACGGAAGGGGATTGGGGGGATAGTGGGTTACAGAAGGGAAAGGGCCAGGACTCCTGGGTTCGCTGGAAGGGGATTGAGGGGATAGTGGGTTACAGAAGGGAAAGGGTGTAGAGCCAGGACTCCTGGGTTCACGGAAGGGGATTGGGGGGATAGTGGGTTACAGAAGGGAAAGGGGGTGGAGCCAGGACTCGGGTTCACGGAAGGGGATTGCGGGGATAGTGGGTTACAGAAGGGAAAGGGGGTGGAGCCAGGACTCCTGGGTTCACTGGAAGGTGGGAGTGGGGGGGATAGTGGGTTAGATAGTGGGAATTTGGTTCTGTCACTTATGGTACATTGTTACTAAAGTTCTTTCTGTGAACCCCATTCTCTCATCCCCATCCCTCCAAAGTGGAGAGGACAGCCATGATTTACCTACTTCAGGTAGCTTTTATATATTGCTTTCCACCCCATTGGTACCTGCAAGGAACAAGCTTTCTCCTTAATCCAGGCTTGCCTTTGCCTCATAGCAATACATCCATACCGCTGCTGATTCCTCCCGCATTTTAATATTCCTCCTCTGCATCAGGTGGGAAAAAACCCAGCATCCTAAGGATTTATACAACCCTGCAGATGTGGGTTTAGGCAGCTCCGCAGTTGAATAGTGCATGGATTGAATGGTGGATGAAGAGAGGGGTCAGCCTACCTCTTGGCCAATACGAGAGAGATGAGCTACTCTGTCTCCAGCTCTTGTTCACAGGGATAAGTAAAAACCCGTTCACTTGCTTTGACACCACTTTTCACACAAACTCAGTGTTTGAACCCAAGTAGGGAGTGGTTCCCCTAGGGGCAGTACGAACTTGTGATGATAGAGTACATCACTGTATATAACTGCAGACTCTCACTATTATTTGTAGCAGTGTGAGTAATGTGCCTGCTGGTGAACAGTTGTGATGAGAGAGAGAGCAATCCTTGCCCTGAGGGGCTTACAATCTACGTTGGACAGGGGAGGGGAAGACAAGACCACGGGTGTTTTTAGACGAGCGCCTCCCCACCTATTTCCCACCCATCATGCATGTTGCAGGGCTGCATTTCCCACCCATCATGCATGCTGCAGGACGCTAATGCAGCCCCACATCATGCATGATGGGTGGGGGAGGCGTTTGTCTAAAAATGCCCCGAGAGAACCATCGGGAGAGTTGGGGAGACATTCATGAAGTTGCACGTAGACAGGCTTTCTTAGCTACAAGGAGGAGGGGGATACTGGAGGATAGGACAGTATAAGGGGAAGCATCTAGGGGAGCGAGGGAAAGCTTGCCAGAAGAGGGAAGTTTTTAAAGAGAGGTTTTAAGGGAGGAAGTTCAAAGCAGAGAGAAGATCATGAAAGAAGGAATGAAGAGAGTTTAGGAAACAGACTCTGGGGTAGGTGAAGATGGTGGCGGCGGAGAAGTGATGTTTAGACAGAAAGGTAGGGAGGAGGAGACGTGCTGGATGCGAGGGGGCGGGGACAGTCCCTTACCCTGAGGGGTAAGTCCTGTCTGAACAGGGAAAGGGTAACAATTAAAGCACATAACGACTAACTCTTCAGTCCTAAACTCCTTGAGTTGCCTCCCCCTAGTTACTCTGCCGTGTGAATTATCACCATCAAAGGCAATACACGGGAGGGAATTAGACCGCTTTTGCATGAGACAAAGAGAGGGAGAGAGAACTGCTGTGATCATAAATCACGTCAGGAGGATCGCGCAAAGTTCCGCTCATGGGCATCAGCTTTTTCACGTGATCAGCCCACGTCCGCTGTAATTTCAGTGACGGGAGACGGGCCTGAAAATCCAGCCCCGTCTCCCGTCCCTGAGATCATCCACGATGGGCTAATCGCATGAAAAAGCCTTTGTGCGCGAGCAGAACTTTGCATGATTTGTGATCACGGCCAGTGCCCGTCCCAACTCCGTCCCGTTTCATACGAGAGCACCCTTCGTCTGTTCTTATGAACGTAGCCAACGTTAGATTGTAACCCCTGAAAGAAAAGGCGGCGGAAACAAGGTTGATATATAGACTACATTTACACAAACAGGATAAAACCCTGCCATCGCACATGGGCACTCAGAGATGAGAATCCATTTATTTTTTGCCAAGATTCAAAGTAATTATTCAGGGGAAGGCTTCCCAGGGAGTTAGTGGCTGCACGAAAGGCATGGTGTTACGCATTAACACATCTTAATGAACACCGGTTCACATATCACTTTCCCCTGGAGTTAAGCCAGTATTCACTCCTCTTTAATCGGAGTATCCCCCTACCCAAGGTGGGAATTGGGGAATCACCTTTGCTTTAAACTTTCATTTGCTAAACAGCTTGTGACCAAAACCAGCTCAAGCAGGTTGAGAGGGAACAACTTCAGAACAAGCCCAAAGCCACCTAACATCCCTGTCCAGAATGCAAAATCATTTACCCCCAGAAATAGCCCTGTTGTCCCAGGTTTGTGTGAACACTTGCAAAGGGGGGTAGCTGTTCTGGAGTAATTATCTCGGGGGTAGCAGTGCGAATAGCATGACAGTCTCAGGGGAAACATCATGCTTTGGGCTAGCCTCTGGTTTGATCAGATACAGATCAGCAATATTTGGATATCTTACCCCTTGTGTGTTCACACGTGTAGTCTGCTCCATTCCTTCCTTCTAACCAATGTTATTAAGGGCTTTGTTCTCGTCTTCCTCCCTGAAATCATTGATGTAGATGCCCTCAGGCACCACGGCTGGGCAGCACACATCGCCCCCTTTGCCAAGACATGAGACCTTGTTGAGAAGAGGCAGGGGAACGACCCCTAAGGTCACCACCCCTCCCCTTTCAAAGAAGATGCTTATGAAAAATGCAGGCTGCAGGGCAGCCCTGGAACCAATGCAGCCCTGCACCATGTTTTTTTCATAAGCATCTTTTAAAGGGGAGGTATGGTAACCCTAACAGCCCCTCCCCCCAGGGTGCCTGCAGAGATCTAGCCCAGGGGGCAGGGGAGGGGAGAAATCAAATTACTACTACACAGGCTTCAGACCGTGCACTAGGCCGTGTGCGCTCGCTCTCCTAACAACGGTTGCTAAGGGTTGGGGAAAGGAGGGGGAGCGTGGCGCTGCGCATGCGTAGTAAGCCAGCAGCCGCAAACTCAAGGCAAAGGGTCCCCGAGACGGTCGACTAACGGGGGAAGCAAGTAGAGTCCGTGCTCGGGGCGTTCCATTGGCTGCACTGCGGGGGGGGAGGTTGCTGGGCTGTTCCACTACCTACATAGGTGGGAGGGGGGAGCTTAGGAGCGTCAATTCTAGTAGAGACATTCCATTCTCTCACGTGGGGAGGGGTTTGTACAGAGGGATGCTGGGAAGTTCCATTCCAGCTCGATGGGGGGGGGGGAGGTGGCATGGTGGGAGATTTAGAGGTTCCATACTTCAGAAGAGCAGTGGGGGTGGGAGGTTCCATTCTGATTTCAGAGGGGTGTATGCCTCCCCACCACCTTTTTGGGACAAGGGGCCAGGATGGACTGTTCCATTATTGTAGCCATGGGAGGAATGATGTTGGGAGTAGGATTTTCACCTATGCAAATGTTTAAGGGACACTTATGAAAAATACATGTTTCAGGGCCCTGCAACATGTGTTTTTCATAAGTGTCCCATAAAAATGTGCATAGGCAGCCGCCCTAGCTGGGAGGGGTAAGATCTAGTCCTTCAGGGGTAGGGTGGGTGCCCTCCTCTCTGGGCTGAATGCTCCGGGGACAGAGGGAGCTGCCTCTTGCTCCTCATCCTGCTACCTTTCCCCATAGAGCTAGGGGGAAATGCCTAGGCCCGAGGGGGCGGCATATCAATCAATCAATCAATAAAGCCCCCTAGCATCATGGGTCTGTTCCCCTTCGTGGGGGCTTCGTGCTGACACGATTCCTCTATCTTGTAGCTGCCTGTCCCACCAGCCCAAAGCCGCGAGCATGCCCTCCCTGGACCACACCCAGCTAGACATCCGCGAGATGAAGGAGGACGAGGCGCCCGTTGTCCTGGAGCTGCTGAAGGTTTGTTTCCCTAACCCGCTAGCCCCCCACTCCCTGCCTAGAGAACCCAGGAGTCCTGGATATCAGCCCCCTCCCCGCTCTAACCCACTAGCCCACTCCCAGCTAGACATCCGCGAGATGAAGGAGGACGAGGCGCCCGTTGTCCTGGAGCTGCTGAAGGTTTGTTTCCCTAACCCGCTAGCCCCCCACTCCCTGCCTAGAGAACCCAGGAGTCCTGGATATCAGCCCCCTCCCCGCTCTAACCCACTAGCCCCCACTCCCCTCCCAGAGAACCCAGGAGTCCTGGCTCCCAGCCCCCCTGCTCTAGCCCACTAGCCCCCACTCCCTTCCCAGAGAACCCAGGAGTCCTGGATCCCACTAGAGATACTGATCCTGGTGCCCTGGTCCCAGTGCTGATTGTTGGGCATGGATTGTGTGATTCCGTTTCCCAGTGCCGCTGTCAGGACATGCTGCCCCTGCCATGCCCCTGGGTGACATGTCTCTCTCTCTCTCTCTCCCTCTTATCTCCTTGCTGGGCCAGGATGGTTTCAAGGACACGGAGAATCGACTGATCCTTTACGTGCTGACCCGCCCGCTGGCGCTGCTGCTGATGGCAGTGGTGAGCAGCGGCCTGCGCTTCTTCCTCAACTCCTTTGTGGTGGCCTTAGTGCTCCCGGTCTTGCTGACGGTGGTGGTGCTCAAGCTGCTCCTGTGGCGATCTCCAGACCTGGGCCAGCTCCACGCCTACTACAGCGCCGAGCGGCGGCGGCTCTGGGTGGCTGTTTACGACGAGGAGGACGTGTGCGGCTGCGTAGCACTCGAGCCCCGCGCCGGGCCGCACCGCGCCGCCGAACTGAAACGCCTGGCGGTCAGCCGCTGGTATCGGCGCTCCGGGGTGGGTCGGCGCCTCCTCACCTTCGTGGAGGCCCAGGCACGAGCACAGGGCTTCCGGCAACTGGTGGCGCAGGTCTCGGTAGTCACCAAGGCTGCCATCGCGCTCTTCGAAAGCAGCGGGTACACAGCGAGCGGTGGGGGCAGCTGGCTGGGCTACACCATCCTGCAAGAGTTCTCCAAGGAGCTGTAGTGACCCTTGTGCCTGCGCTGCCAGCCTGACACGGGACAGAAACACGGACCCCGCCATCACGGCCAAAAAACCCGTGCATGCCCCTGCTGCTGACCTGCCAAAGTGTGGCTAGAGTGCCCGGTGCGCCCGCACGCCCTCCCGGAACTGAGCAGGGAGCTCCAGGGCCCGGTGCGGCCGTGCTGCCGGCCTGGAATGGGACAGAGAGCCGGCCCCGTCATCGCTGGGGAGCGGAATGGGGGTGGGGGGGAGAAGGAGTGAATGTGCACGGATGGGGTAAGTGAGGGGAGAATTTGTGTCCGTGAGTGCAAGGGTGGAGGGTGTGTACGTGGGTGTGCACGGACAGGCAGGCAGACAGTGCGTAATGTGGGCCTGGGGGCGGGGGGAGGTGTGTTTGTGTGCTGTGCATGCTGGGAAGGCTGCTTGTGCATGGGTAGAACGTGGCAAGTGTATACGGGAGAGGAGAATGCGTGCACGCGCGTGTGTGAATCTTTTATTGAGTAATATTCTCTGCCGCTATAGCCCTGAACCAGTTCTTGTCTTTTACGCCACTACGTTCTCAAATCTCAACGACATGGGTTCTCCTTCAAGTCTGTTCTCTTAGTTACGCAGACCCCTCCGAAGACACGCTTTAGATGAAGCACAAAACCCCATAGAGCCTGAAGGAAACCACTACATTTTTGGTGTACTCATTATTACGTGATAATGATCAAAAATGAACGTTTAGATATGACTATTCTATGTGTAAGTATATGCAAACGGTCCCACAAGCCGGTGGGGGGGGGGGGCACAGTGCATGCAGAATGTATGTGCAACACACGCATGGGGGCAGTGCAAGGAGCTCCAGTCTTTTGCACCAGCGCCCTTTCCAGTGTAGCCGCTCCTTTGTCCTAAAGTGTCTTCACTTTGAAATTCTGTCTCCCAAGAACGTGACACCCTCTTCCTTATTTTCGTAGCATCTTAGAGTTGGAAGGTGCATGAGAGGGCATCTAGTCCAAGGCCCTGCTCCATGCAGGAAATCCACAGCTACGGCATCCCTGACAGATGCCCGTCCAACCTCTGTTTAGGAGAGCCCACCGCCCCTGCCCTAGGCAGTGTCTGTTAAACTGTCAAATGGCGCTTTCCTTCGCTCTTTTTGTGTCCGCGCTGTCCTTCATCTTCCCGGTCTCTTCATTTTCTTTCTCGTCTGTAACACCAAGGACGTCTTCAGACAGACCCGGCTACGGTCCCCCCATACCATAGAGTTGTAGGCGAATTGCCCGTCGCTCTAGGTTGCTGCCCGCAACTCTCTGGGGTTGCCCGGGGCAACTGCTGGCCGTGCAGTGGCCATCTGCTGCGCTGACGGATAGCGGCTCTGCCTCCAGCCGGTGCGCCGGGTTTGAGCAGTTGACTCCACTGGCGGTGCTCCAGGACATTTCTCCGCACCTCTGCGCTGCCTGCGCACCCGGCAGTCTGCCTTTTATGCAGATGGGCCACCCAGGGGGGAGGCGGAGCTGCTGTCCATTGGTTTACACCCAAACTTATTATTATTATAAGCATTTATATGTTCTTAGTAGTTCAGTTTATTCAGCTAGCTTTCGCCATCGCCATATTCATAAAACACATATATCCACATATACAATATAAATAACATACAGTGTGACAAAATGACATCACAAAATCCAACAATCAGGGTAATTAAAAAAAAATCCAAAAACTCCAAGAAGTTATACACTCTCCTGCACAGAGGTTACACAAACAAAACCAGCCAAAGCTGGGAAGTTGCTGCCTTGGTCTTCTGGAGGCGGGACCTCGGCCAGGCTTGTCCCTTGAAATTATAAAACTAGACTAACCCCCAGTAAGCTGCAAATATCATTCAACACTGATTCCAATAATCAGTTATTGTACACCCCCCTTCCCCCCATTCCACTGGTAGAAGGCCATGGTATCCAACCACAATACAAACGCCCTCATAAGTTATCTTCATCACTTGCACTAAGCTCCTCCCTTTTTTTGGTGGCCAGGTAGACAAAGGTAGCGACCGCACATGCCACTTCCTTCTCCTTTGTGGAGAGTCTATACTCTAAGCGAAGCTGGTCAGACAGATATATATATGGATGCTCTTGCCACAAAGGTAATAACCAAACCTGCCTAAGTTCTTCATAAAGGGGGCAGTGAAAGATAATATGTAAAATATCCTCCAGGTGACTCACTGCATACACAATTACGATTTGCATAAGGCTGTTTTATGTATCTTCCTTGTGTGATAGAAGATTTTACTAGCTGCATACGGGCTTGTGTATATGCTCTCTGTATACAACATTTAGGCAGCCATTCCAAATAGGGCTCAAAACCATGAATTTGTTTAATTCTATGGTAATTAGGTGCGACTTGCCAGTCCATCAGAGCAGCAATATCTTCTTGTTTCCCCAATATCTAGCACCCTGGATTTAATGATATTTCCTATACTAACTCGATCTTTAGTGAGTAAGTATTCCATAGATAGCCCTATACTTCTCAGCTGTTGCAAGATCTTGCTTTGTACAGGGGGCTCTGTTTCTGCTCTAGTTCTTCTTGTAAGCAGATAGATGTCAAGAATGACGCCTCCCTGGTGCAAGGTTTGGCCCAATAACATAAACTCTTTATTGTAATCTGATTCAAAATAGAGCTTACTCCAGTTTCTGCCCTGAGAACTGATCCTGGGATCGCTTGCGGAAGCCCCAGGATACTACGCAAAAACTTATTTTGCACAACTTCAAGCTTGGCACAGCAGGATCCATCAATTATCTCTGCCCCATATGTAACCAAACTTTTAACTTTGGCCTTATATACCTTAAGGGCTTGAGAGATTGGGGCCTCTAAAGACCCAGCAGCAAATTTTATAATGCCTCTGGATGCAACTGATGCTTTTATTGCCATCTCTTTTACGTGCCTATCCCATTTAAGATTGTTAGAAAAATTCAAGCCAAGATAGACATAATTGTCAACCTGAAGTAAAGACTCATCCCCAAACTTCCACTGGTACACCTCTCGCTTACCACCAATAACCATTATCTGGGATTTCTTAGAATTAACCTGCAGCATATTGGTATTACAGAACTCCTTCAGTTTGTCCAATTGATATATCAAGCCTTTCCTGGTTTGCGACAGTACCACGATGTCATCGGCATACATCAGGGCCGGTATTGCCCTGTTCTTAATCTTAGGGGGATGACCTTCTTCCTCTCCCAGATATATCATCAAGTCTCCCAGAAAGATGTTAAACAAAATAGGGGCCAATATTCCCCCTTGTCTAACACCTCTCTTTATGGGAATAGATCTTTTAGAAACAGATGAAGGGGACGCACGAACACGAGCAATATTACCCGTGTGTAATTGAATTATGAGGGCTAACAGCGTCTCATTTATCCCCTTACATCGAAGTTTAATCCAGAGTTTCTCTCTTGAGACTGAATCAAAGGCCTTGCGCAGGTCTATGAAAGCAAGGAATAATTGCCCAGATCTCACTTTTTTATACTTATGAATAAGGTGGTAAAGAAGAAAACAGTTGTCTATAACAGAAAACCCCTTTCGAAATCCAAATTGGACATCTGGGATAATAGCGTTCGTTATAACCCAATACTCCAACTGCTTTAGCAAAACCTTGGCGTAAAGTTTGCCAATTACCGGGATAAGAGTGATGGGCCGGTATGAGCCTGGGTCTCGAATGTCACCCTTTTTAAACAGAGGGATAATAATTGACTCCCCCCACTCTTGTGGCACTAATCTGGTTTTATTTATTAGCGTAAAGAACTTAGCTAGCCAGGGAGCCCACCAATGGGGGCATAACTGGAGAACCTCCGAAACGATCCAATCTCCTCCTGGGGCTTTACCCTTACCCAGGGTTCCTATGAGTTCCAAGATCTCCTCCTCAGTGACCGTTTCTTGAAATTCCCCCTCCCCCTGGCTTCCTAGCCTGACAAAGTTCATATCCACCAACATAACATCCGACTCAGACGCCATTTCTTTATACAGATCCCAAAGAAATTTCAGCCAATCATCCTCTGAGATTTGCATTGCTGTATGTCTAGAAACCCTCCTCATGCCAGCATTTATTATTGACCAAAATTGTCTAGAGTCATTTGTCGCCGCCGCTACATTGAGTTTGGACCATAAAAGCGATCTATATAGAGCTTTCTTTCCTTTTAACAGATTTTTATATGCTCTTTTCTCAGCCAAATACTTCAATTTACTGATCATTAAATAGTCCCTTACCCAGTGACACCTAGCTTTGGCCAGACTCTTCTTAGCCCTAAGACACTCTTGATCAAACCAGCCAGAATAAGTTTTACCATTCTGGTAAGAAGTTTTAAATAGGCCCTGAGTTCCAAGATATGACACAACATCATTGTATATCTTGGTACAATGTACCACGTCCTCCTGAGTATCTGCCAACATCTGTAGCCGCTGGTCCTGCAGATAATCCTCATGCAGTAGAGAAAATATTTTAATCGCTAAATCACTATCCCATCTACTGCGCCGCCTACAATCTCTCCTAGGCTTTCCTACAGGCCTGCTACCAGCTTGCCAGGGCATATCTGTTATACATACTGTAACTGATATTGGAAGATGGTCACTTTCCGGGCGCACCAGCACCTGAAAATCCTCAAATAACATATAGTGACTGCGGGCCGACAATATATAGTCCACCACGCTGCGCCCAAGTGTGGTAACATAAGTGAAATCTCCATCAGAGCCATTATCACCTCTTCCATTTAACACCACTAAATTATGAGACTCCACAAAGTTCAATGGGTACCTACCATGCTCATTTATATGTAGGTTCCTAGACTTCCTTGAAGGGGATATTTCTAACGATCCCACCCCTGCCAAGGAGCCAACATCTCCACCCCCAATTCTAGCATTCCAATCACCTCCTACTATTGGAATTGCCTTAGGGGAGCCTTCTATCAATGAGTCAAGAACGAGATCTAGCCTTTCCCAGATGTCAGGCTGAAAAAATTTGGATTGAGCTGGGGGAATATAGACATTCATAAGCACGAAACAGACTGCTTTGATTGGCATCCATTTCATAAGTTGAAACTCCTGGTTTTTACTTGATATTGGGCTACCATCGGGAAAACGGTTCGCAATCAAAATTGCGAGACCACCAGACGCTCGTCCTTTTAAAGCCCTTTTGGCAGCCCATTGCCAATGACAATAGAAGCCCGGGATAGAAATAGCTTCCCCGCTTTTGAGCCAGGTTTCCTGCAGAAATATAAGATCATACTTACTTAGAAAATTTACCCATTCAGGGTCCTCTATCTTAGATAGACAACCTGCCACATTCCAAGACAGCACAGATATCCCTTCCTTCTTAAAGGCGGTAAAGCATTGTGCATCTCCCAAGTCCTGATGGGGATCTGACCACTGTAACTGCAATTCTTCCCTTTTACCCACATATGTCGGATAAATATAGGTACCAGCATCTTTATATCCAGGCTGTTCAATACAACAAGACTCCAGCAGCCCAGTGCTCCACAAGTCACTAACCTCTCGTCATTGGCTCAAGCCCCTATCCTGTGTGGTGGATATTTCTCCCAATACACTCTGCACGTGATCACCAGCAAATGCCAGAGCGGAGGCCTCGATTTCTTCCCTATCCACCTGAGACAGGCCTATATCTGAGTTGGCATTTTCTTTAGACTCAACCACCTCAGCATGTACCTTAGCCACAACTTGCTTAACCATTCCCTTATTCCCACCAGAAAGTGGGTAGTTTTCCAATCCCTGGTTCTCCAAGACTTCCCCCTCCGTGGCTTTATTACTCACTTCCTGCACAATGTGCAAGGGTAACCTTTTACCCTCTTGAAGGATAACCCCCCTCTCATTCAGATGGTCATTTCCTTCTATGCCACCATCCTTACCTTCAGTAGGGCTTAAAGCCCTACCTGTGATCCTTGAGCATATCATCTCTAGCTTCCGAAATAATAGGTCCTGCTCTAAAACAGGAAGCTCACTAAATATCTCTACACAGGGATCCTCCCAACCTTCCACTTTACTATTTTTACCCAAGAAATCATGGATGTAATCAACTGCTGTGTCATACCTTGACGCATCCGTACCTACCTTACTACCGGATGGAATTTTGGGTATACTCATACCATTTCCACTAGGGAGCGCTTCCATATCCTCTAACTGATTCTCCACTAAACTAGCCATCCTATGTTGATCAGCTGTAACCAACCGTACCATCTGGGAACCCTCTTTATAATCCTCTTTACTTGAGTGTTTCTGACCTCTGCCGTGATTTTTACTCTTGTCCTGTGTCTGTTCTAATACCCTTTGTGTCCCAATGGGGGTAGAATTAGATGCTGCTAATACCAAGGGGGCCATACTAACAGGGGCTCTACTATTTAGGCCTTGTATATCCTCAGTAAATACTCTATGGAGATGCGACAGGATAATAGATGTTTCCTTGCCCGAAACAGATCTTTAACCACCTTAGCCCTATTAAAGAAAATTCTTAAGCAGGGTACATCCTTCCTGTGCGACAAGTAATCTACCTTTGCAATATCATTTGGTCTAACCGCTATGCGCAAGAGCCGGGAAAGGTTGTCTGCTATATCTGCAACCGTATCCCAGCAGAATTTGGATCTGTAGCGACTCAACCTGTCCTTGATCCAAATTGCACTGTTGTTATATAAACCACGAGCCATTATCCCCCCTTGCTCTCCCCTGTCCTCCCCAGAACCCCCATGCCCACCCCCATGTCTGTAGATTCCATCCCACCTTGTAATTGTTCTAATTTAACCAATGCTGCAGACATCTGACCCCTAATCCAGAGGAGCGAGGACTCCATAGAGGAAATACTTTTAAAGAGCATAGCAATAGTTTTAGCAATTAGATGGCATTGCATATTTAACTGCGAGTCACTATTATGCTCCAAGGGAATATTGTCCGGCTCACAATTCCCCTTAAAGGGACAGGAATAAACATGCTCCTCTGAGACAGTTACTTTGTGTTTAGCAAAGTTCTCCGACATATGACACTCATTCACAGAACCGCTCTGCTGCTCTAGAGGAGCTATATTGCCAGCTGTAGGACAGACCTCCCCTCCCTTTACAGGATGGCCATCCAAACGACACACCTTCTGCGTCGAGCAGCCTGCCAGCGGAGAAAGTTCTGGTGATCTATACCTCTTGCTGACTCTGCGTTGATCATATACCTGCATATTACAAGGGACCAACAATACTTCAACAAAATCCTGAGCTCCAGTCTGCTCCAAGGGTGACTCACCCTGAGGCTCGCGCCCAGGTTAACCCAGTACCTTTATCCCCATAGGCTCCGGTCTCGTCCCCCACTCAGCAGTGCCCTGACTCTCCCCTTCAACAGGTGAGTAATTAGCAGGGATGCAGGCAGCGGCTCGGGCGTCCCGCCTTGCTCTCCTGGCTCCTCCATAAGCATTTATATAGTGCCAGCAATGTACCTGGTGCTTTACAAAAAACAAGAGAGACACGGTCCCTGCCTGAGAGCTTACAATCTAAATCTTCCCAAGTTCTCTGAATATTCTCTCCCCCTTTCGCACTCTTACCAATTCATTCTTCTCTTGATTTACTTTTACTTCCGATACCTCATCACGCCTAGTCACTATTCTAGTTACTTTTTCTATTTCTTCTAATCGGCATTAGTGGCCGACTGAAATCTCCCTTTCCCCTGATGGTCGCTTTGCTCTTTTTTTAAAAAACAAACACAAGGAAACTAGAATTCCCCTAATACTTGGGATTAAAAAAGACATGATGCTAATTCCACTTTCCCACCGCTTTAATGTTTCTTAGGCATGTTGCAGGGCTGCATAGGCTACCAATACAAGCCCTGCAACATAAAAAATGTTTAACCGGGGTTAAAGCGGAGTTAGCGTCATGTCTCCCTCCCCCCCCCCCCCCCCCCCTTGGTGTTCTCTGCGGCCATCTCTTAAAAGCAGGACTCTCCCTAAGAAGCGTAACAGTGGTCTCAAGGGACAGCCTTGTCTTGCTCCTGCTTTTGAAGTTGTCGCTTGCTCCCACCCTCCATTTGCTATTGACCTTACTCTTGCATTTCCGTATGAGATTTTAATAAAGTGCACAAATTCTGCGGGTTAGTCCTTTTGCTTCGAAAACCTTCCAAAAACCAGACTGTTGTGGTCGATCAAAAACCTTTGCTTATCTCATTGGGGTAGATGTCCCTCCCATTCCCCCCTTCCCACTAAGGCCCTTTTCACACAAGATGCCCCCCACCCATCTCCACACAGTGTTGCCGCACTCACCGCAGCCCGTTTGAAACTGGCCTAATTCAAACCTAGTACAAAGTGGATCCGTCAACCCCTTTTCAGGTACGCCTGAAGTCTGCCGTTGTGTCACTAAATTAGACTCCATATTCCTTTATCTGTAATCCACGGATTCTGTCATTCATATTTGTCAATGATACTGGCCTCCAGTTTTTGATGTTCTCCAAATCCCCCTTATTAGGAAACCATAATTGACTGTGTGTAATCTCCCACTAAATGACCCTGGGTAAGAATTTTGTTAAATAAATCCACTAAAGGGATTTCCAGTTCTTCCATAAATCCTTTATAGAACCCCGATGGAATGCCATTAGGACCTGGGGTAGATTTCCATCTTATTTTCTTAAGAGTCATTTCTATTTCTTCTCATCTAATAATTTGTCCCAATTTAGTGACTTCCTCTTCCCTCAGTCCGGGTGTTTTTAAATGAGATGCTACCCCGCACGGCCGTCCAGGAGCCGCTCATCCGCCCGCCCGTCTGAAGGTGGTGTGGGGCGGGGGGGGATGGACTCCCATGAGCCACTCAGCACCAACTCATGGTCACTCTCAGCGCACTGCCGAGAAATCCAGAGTGTGCCAGGTTGGGCCAGTCAAACAACTGCGTGGCAACAGGTGCCCATGCATCCCCTGCCCGTATGAACTGGGGTGGCCCCCCACACCAGCAGACTGGTCCCCCGCTCCTAGGCACTGTGGGTGGGGGACACGGCCTTTGCAAGTCTCAGGAACTGGTCGCGAGTGCTGCGGAGCCCGGTTCCCTGGTGTTCGTGCCCAGGATATGTCAATTTCCAAGGCCCGCCCACCGCACTTCCCCAGGATATGTCAATTTCCAAGGCCCGCCCGCCACACTTCCCCTTCCCCCTTGGTCTGTGGCAGGGGCAGTGTGTGCGGCTACCATGGTAGCTGTGCTAGGAGCTGCCTGTTCGCATCCCTCCCCGCGCACTCTACTTGAGCGGGTGCTCTGCAGCAGGGCCACTCAGGACCCCCAGCCCCATGACATTGCTCCTTTAAAACACCCTATGTCCCTCGCCTGTACTTTCTTGTAGAAATGCCTCTTTCTAGACCCGCAATCTCGCTCTTGAAATAAGTCTCTCTAGAATTTTCCTCTCATTCCCCAGCAACCCATCTGGCTCTGGCTGCTTTCCGACGTTACCGGAGAGGGGGCGTATAGTCACCGCAGCTCTCTAATGGCAAGGATTAGGCACGAATCCCCTTTCAGTGTGCGAAAACACCCATCCTTGTAAAGGTTACATTTGGGGAGCTGGTCATGCGGGAGTGTCCTTGTGCGCCAAAAGGGGATTCGTGCCTTCTGACGGGTGCCCGTCCTTACAATCAGAGAGCCACGATGGCGAAAGTTCCCGCCTGTCCCGGGTAAGTCGGAAAGCAGCGTCTGTTCAGCCGTTCCTGCCTCCTGGTTCTGTTAGCCCTTTTATAGGCAGAAAGGGGGGCAGCCTTCCCTTCTTAGCTTTAGACCAGTCCCGTTGGTCTAAATCTCCACCTCTTAGATCTTCTCTTTCTTAACCATATTTCCCTCCTCCTTTTTTCATGATATCGCCTAATTTCCATTTGAACAAAGACACTTTCCTTCTAGTCATCAACCACCTCTCTCTTTCTCTTCCTTCATATCAGTGCCCAGGACTTCCACGCCTGATGGCAACCTCTTTCCTTCTTCATTCTTTGTTTCCACCCTCTCTTACCGCACCAACTTTTAAAATCTATTTTGCGTCTTTCCCATTGTGTACGCGTGTGCATGCAGAGGTGCGTCTGTGCGTCGAGTGTGTGCCCATGTGCAGAAGGCAGCGTGTCTGTGTGTGCCGGGGGGGGGGGGCTGTCTTGATCAGCAGTGATCTGGATCTGTGCCAATGCCCCCACTGTGACCTGGCATGACATGGGCAGGCCCATTCCTTCCCAGCCTGGCTGCTTCGTGCCCAGAGAAAGGGAGAGCCTGAGCCTGGCTCCTGACAAGACGTCCAGAAGAGCAGATCTCTCCAGACACGGTTCCTGCCGTGGTGCCAGCGATGGGCGACCTGTGCCATGGTGCCGCTAGCGTTGCCATGCCCTGCACGTGTGCTAATAAATGTTGTTTCTGCAGCACCAATGGCGGAGTTACTGGGGTCTCTTCCCATCCCCTTTTGGCAGAGGTGGGCCGGGAGACTCCACCCCCCAGGCTGGAAGCCACACAAAGCATCATTTTTCCCTGGAAAAAGAAAAAGAGGATCCTATAAACTAGAAGAGAGCAGTTCTCTCTGGCCATGAGTCACTCCAGGGGCAGGCCCCAAGCCACGCTGCTGAGCACAAATCTCCACAAAGTCCCAACCTCACAAAAAGGCCATGGGGAGTGGGGCAGGGAGGCTCCCTTGTAGAGGGCCCTGTGCTTTAGAGAGCAGGGGGAGGGGGCTCGGTAGGGGGGCACTGTGCCACGGGGAGCAGGGTGGGGGCTCAGCTAAAGGGAGTCGGGCGAGGGGAGGCTTATATGGGCGCACTGTGCTGAACGGAGCAGGTTGGGAGGCTCGGTAGAGGCTGATGTCCCTCAGAAGCAGGGAAGCGGAGACTCGAGACAGCAGGGTTCTCTCATGAGGAGAGGCACCCAAAGCAGGGCTCGAGTGGAGAAATGTAGTTAGGTTAAGAGAGTGCAAGGACAGAACCACTAGACTTTACTCCCTTTACAGAGAACCCAGGAGTCTTAACGTCCAGCCCGAAGTCCACCCCCCTGCTCTAACCCACTAGCCCCCACTCTCCTCCCAGAGAACCCAGGAATCCTGGCTCCCAGCCCCCCTGCTCTGACCCACTAATCCCCGCTCCCCTCCCAGAGAACCCAGGAGTCCTGCTCCCAGACCCCCTGCTCTAACCCACTAACCCCCACTCCCCTCCCAGAGAACCCAGGAGTCCTG
>QEPC01000313.1:365850-379964 GCA_003113815.1 Sphenodon punctatus
GCCCATCCATCCATCCCCCGAAAGCCCATCCATCCATCCATCCATCCATCCATCCACCAAAAGCCCATCCATCCATCCCCCGAAAGCCCATCCATCCATCCATCCCCCGAAAGCCCATCCATCCATCCATCAACCCCCCACTCTGCACACACTGGCCACCCCCTACCCCTCATCTGTGTCTTGTATTTCCAAGGCTCCTGCCCCACTGGCTGCCCCAAGTCCCTCTCCTCTGCAGCACCAAGGATGGGGCACTACGTGTCCTCTCCTCCATCCCTCCTGCGCCTGTCTGCATGGCCTCACCCAGAAGGACCCATGTGTGGGGCGGTGGGCTGGGTCAGTTCGGTCCCCTTGCCAGTGGCAGCTCTGCCCCTTCGGGTGGAAAAGTCAGGAGATGAGGAAGACTGTGGGGCAGCTGGCACAAAGCAGGATATGGGTCAAGTCGGTCTAGAGGGGAGGGCCCAGAGCTGGGCTGAGGGGTTGGGTTCAGGGGAAAGTTAGGGTTGAGCAAAGCTAGTCCAAACCTGAGATGTCTGCTATGGGAGACTCCAGCTCCTCCAAATATCTCGCCGCTTGCGTGGCGGCAGGTGGCTCCAGGCCCCACATCTCTAGGGATGGTTTGGCTGTCTCCAAAGAGCTGTGTGGCTCTGCTTCCAACAGAGACTCCGCGGTCTGGGTGGTTGTGGATGACTGGGCCGTGCCTGTAGGGCTTGTAGGCTCCTTCCCTGTCACCTGCATGTCTAGGGGTGGCTCAGCCGTGTTCAAGGAAATGGGTCTCTCCATTGTTGTCACAAGCTCCAGTCCCTGTGCGGGTGGTTCTGTCATGTTCAAGGGCCCATGTGGTTCTGCATCCCAGAGAGACCCCATGTCTCGTGTGGTTGTGGTTGGCTCGATCACATCTGAGGATCTAGTTGACCTCATGTCAGTCACAGGCTCCACTGGGGTGAAGGTCACATCTGGTGTCTCCATGGGGATACGTGGCTTTGCTTTCCACAGATACTCCACGTCCCATGGGGCCGTGGGTGGTTCGGCAACGGTGGCAGCACTGGTTGGTTCTGGGTCCCATAGAAAGTTGGAGCCCCATGAATCTGGTGGCAGCTCAGTCGTGCCTGAGGCAGTGGCCTTCTCCATGTCAATCACAGGCTCCAGACCATGGGTAGGTGGCTCAGTCATGTCAGAAGCGATAGCCTTCTCTTTGTCAACCGCAGGCTCTAGGCTTTGTGAAGGTGGCTCGGTCGTGTCTGAGGCAATGGCTTTCTCTTTGTCAACCGCAGGCTCTAGGCTTTGTGAAGGTGGCTCGGTCGTGTCTGAGGCAATGGCTTTCTCTTTGTCAACCGCAGGCACCAGGCTTTGTGAAGGTGGCTCGGTCGTGTCTGAGGCAATGGCTTTCTCTTTGTCAACCGCAGGCACCAGACTTTGTGAAGGTGGCTCAGCTGTGTCTGAGGGTCTGGTTGTCTCTATCATTGTTACAACCTCCAGAACCTGCTGTGAAGGGGGCTCGATTGTGTAAGAGGTGAAGGTCGTCTCCAAGTCAATAGGCTCCGGGCCTTGTGAAGGGGGCTCGATTGTGTCAGAGGTGAAGGTCGTCTCCATGTCAATAGCCTCCGGGCCTTGTGAAGGTGGCTCAGTCGTGTCTGAGGTGAAGGTCGTCTCCATGTCAATAGGCTCCGGGCCTTGTGAAGGTGGCTCGGTCGTGTCTGAGGTGAAGGTCGTCTCCATGTCAATAGGCTCCGGGCCTTGTGAAGGTGGCTCGGTCGTGTCTGAGGTGAAGGTCGTCTCCATGTCAATAGGCTCCGGGCCTTGTGAAGGTGGCTCGGTCGTGTCTGAGGTGAAGGTCGTCTCCATGTCAATAGGCTCCGGGCCTTGTGAAGGTGGCTCGGTCGTGTCTGAGGTGAAGGTCGTCTCCATGTCAATCGGCTCCGGGCCTTGTGAAGGTGGCTCGGTCGTGTCTGAGGTGAAGGTCGTCTCCATGTCAATCGGCTCCGGGCCTTGTGAAGGTGGCTCGGTCGTGTCTGAGGTGAAGGTCGTCTCCATGTCAATCGGCTCCGGGCCTTGTGAAGGTGGCTCGGTCGTGTCTGAGGTGAAGGTCGTCTCCATGTCAATCGGCTCCGGGCCTTGTGAAGGTGGCTCAGTCGTGTCTGAGGTGAAGGTCGTCTCCACGTCACCAGGTTCCAGGCGTTGCGAAGGTGGCTCGGTCGTGTCTGAGGGTCTGGGTGTCTCTGTTCTTGTCACAGATTCCAGGACGTGCGGGGGCAGCCCAGTTATGTCTGGGGGACTGGTCAGCTCTGGCAAGGATAGTGTTGTCCACCTGCCTGGGAGGAGGAGGAAGCTGCTCATTTCAGGCCCAGTGACCCCAGATCGCTTAAGCCCTGTTTGGCCCACCTCTGCCTGTCCTGCAGGACCAGGGTGCGGGGAGGACCAGGGTGGAGGGAATTGCTTTGAGTTTCCATGTGGGCACAGTGAGCTTTCCCTGGCAATGGGTCCTCCTCACTCCTAGCCTGAAGGGGCCTCAGGCAGAAGTGGAAACCCATAGACGGGGACGGCCCCCTATCCCATTCCCCAATTCCCGGAGCCAACCAGTCCCAGATCAGCCATGGCACCCTCCAGAGTGGGAGGGCCCCAGAACCCAATCCCCAATGCCCCCTCAGAGACAACCAGTCCTGGGTTGGAACTGGTAATCCCAATAGGAGAAAGGCTCCAGATCCCATTCCCTGATGACCTCCTGAGCAAGTCTAGATTGGAGCCAGCACCCTCAGAAGGGAAAGCCCCTTGCTCCCATTCCCGGCTACTCCTCTGAGCCAGCCAGTGACCAGGGGCTAAGTGGGAACAGGCCCCCCCTGAAGGGCAAAGGCCCTGTGCCCCATTCCCTGTCTCCCCAGGCCCAGGTAGGCCGCAATGAGCCAGTGGTTTTGTTGTGGCATCAACGCATCTTTCTAGCTTTCTGTGACCGGCTCTGACCACCCATCATTTGCCCCACCCACTCTGACCCACTCAGCCAATCAGGGAATTCCCAGTAGATCTAAGGGCATGTTCCTCAGCCAATGAGGCGCTGCACTGGAGGTGGGGAAGGCTCTGATTGGCCACTTACCTGTGCAGACGGCGGAGGCATCCTCGTGGTGGTTGCAGTTGTGGTTCCCCCGGGGCTGAGAGCGGCAGCGACTGAGAGAAGCTTCGCTCCCTGTGCAGCTCACGTCATCCAGCCAGATGTACCCTGATCCCGGCCCATAGCGGGCATTGCCCAGGCTGAGGAGAGGCGCCCCGCAGCCCAGCTCCCGGCACACCACCGCCACGTCCGTCAGGTCCCAGCCATCATCGCACACGGTGCCCCAGTGGCCCTGATGCAGGACCTCCACTCGCCCGGCGCAGGGACTGGGGCCGCCCACCAGCCGCACACGCCACCCACCTGAGACACAGGGAAAGGGGCAGCCTCAGCGCTGGGCAGGGAGAGGTTATGTAAAAACGCGATATTCCCGGAATTCCCAAATCCATCTATGTAAACCATTCACGTCTGGTGCCATTTTTTAACCTTTTTGAAGCACCGAGTACAACGATGTAAGAAAACTGTTCGGGTTAAAACTAATAGTCAGTATATTTGCTTCCTCTTTAATGAAGTGAAAAGGAAGTGATATTCGCTTCCCCCCTTCGTTTATGAAACTATTTCGTTAAATGGCTATTTGGTTAATTTTGTTTGCTTCGTTTCTTTGGTATTTTGCTAATTATGGTAGTGCTAGCTAGTGTCCAAGTAGCCCTGGGCAAGACTTGATTGTCTTCCCTTAAGGGTTCTTGAGGGACGCCTCCAGGGTCTCCCGTACGAGGATCGTGTGTGCTCGTGTGATCTGAATGCACTTGAAACAGTCTCCCATTTATTATTACACTGCTCTTATTATAGTGATCTCAGAGCTAAATATTTTGTTGGTGTATTGGACCAGTTTCCTGGTAGGGGCTCAGCGTTCTACGTGAACTTCTTGCTGAATAATAATTCAGCTTCAGTTATTAAGATGGTGACTTTTTTCCTTCACAATGCACTTAAAAGGAGGAAACTGATGAGTGGTAAATAGGGATTTGCTGTTTGGAGGGATTTTAGTTCTTGTAATTGTTTGTTTTAATTTCAGCTGTTTGCCTTTGTGATTTGTTTATGTCTATTTTGTAGTTTTTTATTCCTTGTAGTTTTTACCCCGGTTGTTTTTATGCTTTGTATTCTATTATTGTTTGCAATTTTGTATTGTGATGGCATTATTTGCTATACAATTAATAAATACTACTACTGCAAGTAGCCCTAAACATTGCCCAGGAGTACTATGAAAAGCGGAGACACGCAGCTAAAATAAATAAACAAATCAACAAATAAGCAGATAATTTGGATAGTCGGTCCTGTGGCCAAATATGTAAGTTATATTTGCATATATATATAATATGTAGTGTGCCGTACAGCGGGGACGCTGTACAGCAGATGCTGCTGTAGTAGCAGTGGGTGAGTGGGTAGCAGGGGAATAGTATATTTGGTCTGAGGAGCTGCCATCCGAGTTTGCGGGTTTTCCCCTGAATGATCCCTCAATGGCACCTCCAGATGCACTTTCCAATTCCTGGATCTGGACCATGGATCTATCCCCGGCCCCAGCCCCGGCCCCGCAGCACTGAAGGAGTGAACTCAGCAGGGAGGGAGCAGAGGTGAGGGCAAATGTCTTGCAGAGGCAGCGTAAGACTTTTTTTATTTGGCCAGACATTCAATGGGCGGGGATAGATCGGGGGGCGGGGAGGTGTTTTTAGTTCTGTGGGGGTTTAATGATTTATTGTATACTTGTATTTTATATGTTTGTGAGCCGTCCTGAGCCTTCGGGAATAGGGTAGGATATAAATAAATCAATACAATAAAATAAAATTGGGGGGTGTGTGGATCTATGGACTGGCTGTATGATCTGGACAAGGCCTCCCCCATTCTGAGCGTGCCCCTCCTCCTCCTATTCCTCAGCTTCTAACAGGCCCATGGAATTTGTGCTAATTTCCAAAGGGAGCCCCCCGTGGGGGAAAGGTTCCCCTCCCATATCTGTTTTCACGCTACTGAAAGGAGAAGAGTGTCCATGTGCTGAAAGTGGTTACAGGGTGCAGGGGTGTTAGATACAGGGACGAGCCTACCCTCCCCCCCACCCTCCCCGAAGAACTGCTATATCCGGGGAACACCCCAACTTACAGACGAGTAAGGGTTTGCACTTGAGAACTGGGCTCTCTGTGTGCGTGTGTGATTTAATGCACCCTCTTGCACGAGTGGGTAGAGGGATCTGGGACTGCACGGGCAGAAGCCTATGGTGATTCTGAGCGGGGAAACGGAGTCATGGCTGGATTTGGAGGTGCACTGAGGAATCAGCCGGGGGCAGCCCCCGTCCCGGAGGACAGCACCTCAGATATACTGTTCCCCTGCTACCCACCCATTCTGCTACTACTGCACCCGCAGCCCCTGCTTTCTCAGCCCTGCCTCTGCCCCCCACACCCCCCACACCCTCTAGCTGTTTTTACATGATCATAAATCCAGAATAAATGCCTCTAACTCCAGAATTAAGTGTTTGTGTAAACAGTGATTCCGGAGTAAATAAATGAACATGTTATCCCTGACTGGAGCCTGCCCTGCTTTAGTGCTTGTGCCAGATTAGTAACGATCGTGCAAACAGTTACCCCTGAGTGACAACTCCGGACGGACTTACAGCTATTTTGGAATAATTGTGCCTGTGTAAAAGCAGCCTCTGTTATCCCAGCCCTGCTACTGGTTTCCAGTCCTGACGTGCACTCCCTGCTCTCCCAACCTTGGGACCCCCCTAGGGAGCGGCACTTCCAGGTAGAGACATCCCCCTTCTGCCCGAACCAGCATGATTTCCCGTTGCCCCTGCTTCTCACCGGACCCCTCCGCTGGCAGCGCCTTGTCCTTCTTGTGCGGCGAGGGCCGTGGCCGCCGTGGCGCTGGGGGCCGAGATGGGCGTGGGCCCCTCGTGGCGGAAGCAGGACGTGGCCTCCGTGGGGCTGGTGCCCTTGTGATTTGAGTTGGGGGATCTGCCACGGTGGGGAGAGAAACGCCTGCAGGGGAGAGACAGTGAGAGCGGTGGGGGGGGGAGGTATAGGCCCTGCCATAGTCCCTCTGGGGGGCCACTATCAATGAACCACAGAGCCAGCCCTGTACAGCCACACGTGTTTCCCTTTGTTTACTACGTTGCGGTACTTAGGCACAGCGGCTGCCTTTCCACGTCCAGGGGCCAATCAGGGTCCTGCCTGCCCCTCACGCCGGAAACTGCCCTTGCAGAAGCAGCCCCATGGAATTATGGGAGTTGTAGTTCCATGCAGGGGAGCGGCTGGGTCGGCCCCAAATCTCCTGCTCTGCTCTGCGCTGCAGCTAAACCGCTCATTCTTCACTGCTCGCCCCCCCCGTGGGTGCTTTGGGAGAGCACAAAGACAGCGTGCAAGGGAAGAGCTCTCCGGGCGCAGCAGGGAACAGGCTGTTTGACGGCAGGCGCAGAGTGAAGGACTCAGGGAACAGACAGGGAGGAATCGGGACGTGCAGTCCGGAAATGGCTGCGAACACGCCACCCGATGGCTTTAGACACAATGTTAGCCCCGGGGAGAGGGGAAACACTCAACTGCCGCCCCCCTGAGAGATCTGTGCAGCCAACGAGGAGTTAATGGGAGGCTAACGGGCCGGGAAGGGGGGGGGCTCCTGCGCTTGTCCCCACCCCCCCATCGTGCCCGTCTCACCTGCGCAGACCACCCCCGCATCCTCGCCGTGCCGGCAGTTGTGCGCCCCCCAAGGGGCGGCCGGGCACTCCCTCAGCGTTGACTCGTTGCCCTGGCATCTCACGTCATCCAGCCAGATGTCTACGAGCCCCTCGCCGAAGAAGGCTCCTCCCGGTGCCGCCAGGGCCTCCCCACAGCCCAGCTCACGGCAGGCCACAGCGGCATTCGCCAACCCCCACATGTCGTCACACACCGTCCCCCAGTAGCCCCAGTGAAAGACCTCCAGGCGCCCGGCGCAGCGGCTGTCGCCGTCCACCAGACGCAGTTCCGTGGAGCCTGGGGGAAAAGGTTTAAAGAAACAAGCAGGGGCTATTAGAAGGGGTGACTCGTCGATAGGGGCCCACGGGGCGTGGCCCCACCATATGGGGCTGCTGGGGTTTATCCCAGCAGCCCCAGGCTGAGCTCTCCGGCGCTGCCTCGTGGAGCCTGATCGGCTAATGGAGGGGATAGAGAACAAGAGTGTGCGGCTGTGTGTGAGAGAGTAGGGGGACAGGGTCTGGGGCTGCGTGTTTGCACAAAATGATTACCCCCTGGGTAAATTACCCTCCAAGTACTTTACTGAGGGGCAAAGTCATCTAATCTGGCTGATTCACCCCAGGGGTAAATCACCCTCTTGCTCCATATTATAGGGTAGAAACAGCTACACAAAATGTGTGCGGTAACATCTCTCCCTGGGTAAATTACCCTGTACAGTTTACTGACAGGAGTAAAGCCATTGAATCTGGTTGCTTTTCTCCAAGGGTAAATGACCCCCTTGCCTCCAGGGGTAAATTACCTCACCCCCATCCCCCTCCTCTGTGTTATGGAACAGGAGCAGCCACACAAAATGTTAGCATGTGGTAACATTTACCCCTGGGTAAATTACCCTTTATAGTCTACCGTTGGGGTAAAGCCATCAAATCTGGTTGCTTCTCTGCAGAGGTAAATTACCCCACACTACCCCAGCCCCTGTGTGGGCTCAGCAATTAAGCCGCCCCTCTCTGTGCTCTGTCCACAGCACGGCAGCCTGTGTGAGGGAGCTGTGATGAGCAGGTACAACACAGAGCTGCATGGCGCTACCTTGGATCTGGCTCGGCTAAGCACCCAGGCAGCAGCAGCGCCCCTGCTCCCAGGGTGGAGAGAGGTTTCTTTGTGGGGGGAACTCGGCGAGTTGCAAGGGGCTGGAGTGAGTGTGTCTGTTTGAGAGAGGGAGATGGGGAGTGTGTGCGTGTGACCGTGTGTATGTGAGAGATGGGGCTGGTGTTTGGGATGGGGGGGCTGTGCGTGTGTTTGAGAGAGAATGACAGAGAGAGGCTGAGATGTGTGGGAGGAAGTGGAGGTCTGTGAGGGGGGCTGTGTGTGTGTGTGTGTGCGTGAGGGGGTTGGGTGTGTGAACGTAGGTCTGAGAGAGGAAGGGGTCTGTGAAATGGGAGTGCCAGCGTCAAACGTGCAAGAAGTGTGTGTGTGTGTGTGAGAGAGTATGGTGTGTGTCACGGAGGAACATAGGGTCACACGTGTGATACTGGCCTACATGTAGACTACAGGCCTAGTAAATATGTAAAGCAAAACATACAACATGTATGTAATGTTACAACTGAGAACTGTAAAACCCAAATCAGAGCTGTGACACGTGACCAAGCTCCAGGAAATGCAAAGAGATACAAAGAATGTGTATTTGGGAACCCTGGCCAGACAGACTTGTGGAGATGCAAATCAACCTTCATGTTTGCCTGGGCTGCCTATGTGACAGGCCTCACATTTCTCCACGGCGGAACGGGAAACAAAGAAACCATGACGGGTGCTTAAGGAGGCCATTAGCCACCTTCAGAGCTCTCTCGCTTGGCCATCTTGAGCACTCTCATCTGCATCCTAAAAGCTGTCAGCCAGCAAGGCTGGAAACCATGGACTGCGAGGAAAGACTTTGCTCTCTAGCAACTCTAAGGCTGAAGACCCAGTCGCTTACATCAAGGACTGAGAGGAACTTATGGACCTTTGTAGGGTAAGATGCTTATTTAGGAACTCAACCAGTCTAGATCAGGAATGCATTATATTTACCTTTGATTTCTAGTAACCACTCTGTATCAACTATCTTGCTTATGTAATCAATAAACTGACTTCTTATCTTTCTGAAGAAGTGTCTGTGTCTAACATTGGAACACAAGTGAGCAACAAGAGCCCTCAAGCTCTTGCGAACCCAGAGATTAAAGAGTCTGTAAACGGGAAGGATCGGGCCCTTGAGTGACAAAGGGGTTGTCCCTGCGGCAGGCTTGAATCAGCTAGAGAGAAAAACTGGTTCAAGTGGGCTGTACGCGAGGGAAACTGAGTCACCCAAACCTGGTAAAGTGGGGGTGCGGACCCTCCAACCCGTGACAGTCGGCGCCCACCAACCCGTGACAGTGTGTACAGGGAGGGGCTGGTTATGTGCGAGGCGGGGTCTGCGTGTGTGTTATCAACCAAGATGAGAGCCCACGGGAGTGTGGGTTCCGTCTGTGCAGCCCCCCACTCACAGGTGACAAGCCTGATACGCGGACCGGCGAAATTAGCACGCACGCAAGTCTCCCTGCGTACAGATCCGCCAGCATCAGAGAGCCGTGGTCAAAATGCACAGAGCAGTCTGGGGCACTCTAGGCTTTTTGCCTGCGACTCTATGGTGCTGGCGGACCGGTGTGCACGGGGGGCTTGCTCGCCTGCTAACCGATGAGACGTGGACATTAGCCGGCATTCACTTGCACGGTGAGTTCAAGGAGCCTCCTGGACCCTGCCGTGAGTGGGGCCTGCGGGTCTGGTGGGTGCGGGCCGGCAAATAATAAATGGGCTGTGGGTTGAAATGATGATCAAAATAATGTATATGACAGGCCTTTCCCCTGCATGCGGACCACCCTGGGATATGTCGGAGCCAGGAGACTGGGTAAACAGCGAATTCTAGATAGAGCGTACCAGGAAGATATTGCTGCAGTAAGAGGGAAAATGACGTTGGGACGTTTTTTGGGCCTACTGAATAATTCTCAGGGTATTATGCCTTATTTGGGGTATGATTTGGGATTGCCGGCCAGAAGATTGTTAACTATGGCTAGGATGAATAACTTCCCTTCTGCGGTATCCGAGGGGAGACTCCAAGGTATCCCTTTTGCTCATTGGCTCTGCAGTTGCTCATTAGCCTGTGTGGATACCACAGATCATATTCTTTTCAAATGTGAGCATTACGCGGAAGCTCGTGAGAAGCGGTTAGCTCCATTATTTAAAAGAATGCCCTAGTGTCAGTTTGGTGGCACTTGTATTGTCTGGCAACAATGAAGAAAATACCAAGAGGGTGGCAAAATGTTTGCTCAATGTTGTAAACTCCAAACTTTAAAAGAACTAGATAGGGTTGTATGGGAGTCCTTGGGGGTCTAGGATAGTGGGATTGTTAATGTATACTCGCCCACTCCCCTGTATTAATGGGTGACTTCTTAATGGTTTCTCTTTTTTCCTTTTTCTTGTTTTTGGTTACTGGGTTTATATGATTTGTGTTATGGTGTGTATGTCTTTTGCAATGACCTGCGTTATGCAATAAACTTTACTATTATAAATGGGCAAAGTTGCACACGCCAAACCCACACTCCAGTGGGTTAATGTCACGGCATGTTCGTTAACACCGAGTGTGTGTCAAAAGCATGGGGTCTTTCTAAGTGGTGTGTGTGTGCACATGAGAGAGAGAGAACAAGCAAGAATGTGTGTGTGTGTTGGGGGTGCACATGTATATGTGTGAGAGAGTCTGAGTGTGTTCATGGGTGAGAGGTTGGTGTCTATGGGCATTTTTACACACACCTTAAGGTTCAGGATTTGTCAGTATTCTGAGTTTACAAGTCCACAAGGCAGTTCCTGGATGCATTCTTCACACAAACACTGCCCTGAGGCAGCCTAAAGTAGCCGCAGCTGCAGCTGTGAGGGGCTGCCATGGAAACCAAGTGGCCACAGCTGCCTGGAGTAAAGCAGTTTACCAGGAGAAGCTTTTACACACAAAAGTTCTGGGAGAAGTTCTACACAGAAGTTCAAAGATCCGGATGTTTAAGCTCTGGGTGAGTGATTTAGACACAGAGAAAGTTCAGGCTGTAACAGCAAACATGCAGGGGAAACGTGTGTGTAAAAACACCCATTATGCATGTGAGGGGCGGCAGGGTTGAATGTGTGTGAGAGCAGCCGTACCTGTGAGCACGGATCTGGTCTCTATGGTATCTATATTGTGCCCCAAGGGCCCTTCCTCCCTCAGCCCCAGGTACCAATGGCAAAGCAGCCCTGCCCCCCTCTCTCCGGTGCTGTAGGCCCAGCGCAGACACCGAGGCCTGTGGGGCCTGCCCAGGCCCGGCTTCCTTGGGAGAGAGGCTGTACTCACTTTGGGCAGACGAGGAGCGCTGGGGCGTGGCGGCGGCGGCGGTGCTCAGTACTTCCACCCGGCGGTGCCAGGCCGTTGGGCGCGGGGAGAAAGCGCCCAGGGTGACCGGCGTGAGCCGCTGAGCTGGGGGGGGAAGAAATGGTATCAGACAGAGCTGATCCCTCTGCCGTAGGCAGTGCCAGCTGCTGAGGAGCATCCGAGCCCACGCAGACATACTTCCACCCGCCCACGCCCCCTCAGCAGGCAGGCAGGAGAAACCCTGATAGGGCTCGAACGACAATGAGACAAGGCTTTTAATTTCTCCTCTAGGGGATACCAGTGAGGGGGGGTGACTTTCCCCTCTACTGAATGCCAGAGAGTGGGGCCTTTCCCCTCTAGGGGGTGACAGGGAGTGGGGTGTAGGGCCATTCCCCTCTAGGGGGTGCCAGGGTGTGGGGCATCATGGGGCCTTTCCCCTCTAGGGGGTGCCAGGGTGTGGGGCATCATGGGGCCTTTCCCCTCTAGGGGGTGCCAGGGTGTGGGGCCTTTCCCCTCTAGGGGGTGCCAGAGAGTGGGGTCTTCCCCTCTAGGAGGCGCTGAGGAGTGGGGTGTAGGGCCTTTCCCCTCTAGGGGGTGACAGGGTGTGGGGCATCATGGGGCCTTTCCCCTCTAGGGGGTGCCAGGGTGTGGGGCATCATGGGGCCTTTCCCCTCTAGGGGGTGCCAGGGTGTGGGGCCTTTCCCCTCTAGGGGGTGCCAGAGAGTGGGGTCTTCCCCTCTAGGAGGCGCTGAGGAGTGGGGTGTAGGGCCTTTCCCCTCTAGGGGGTGACAGGGTGTGGGGCATCATGGGGCCTTTCCCCTCTAGGGGGTGCCAGGGTGTGGGGCATCATGGGGCCTTTCCCCTCTAGGGGGTGCCAGGGTGTGGGGCCTTTCCCCTCTAGGGGGTGCCAGAGAGTGGGGTCTTCCCCTCTAGGAGGCGCTGAGGAGTGGGGTGTAGGGCCTTTCNGGGAGTCGGGGCAATAGCTGCCATGTCCTCACCTGAGCAGACAGCACTGGCGTCCTCCTCGTGGGTGCAGACGTGTTTGCGCCACCCTCGGTGGCGGCAGAGGCGGAGGTGCCGCTCGGTCCCTTTGCAGGCCACCTCATTCAGCCAGATGGTGCCGGTGCCCTCACCAAACCAGGCGCCCGGTGGCGCTGTCAGGGCGTCCCCGCAGCCCAGCTCCCGGCATAGCACGGTTGCGTCCCGCAATTCCCAGCCATCGTCGCAGACAGTCCCCCACCGGTCACGGTGGTAGATCTCCACACGGCCGGCACACTCACTGGGGCCCCCGGCCAGTCGCACCTGGAATGGGACTGAGGGAGAGGGGGCTGCCTCAGGCTGCTGTCCAGAGCACAACGGGGCACTCCCAGACTACAGCCATCTTTCTCTCACCTGTCAGGCCATGGGATCTCCCCCTCCCCAAGCACCAAGTCATGAAGTCTTGAGTGTCAGGGTCAAAACTGTGAGAGGTGGCCACTAGAGCTGATGCGGCAGCAGCTGTTACCGCGCCGCGATTCCATTCCGCCATTTCGGAATTGCCCGCGCCACACCGTGACTTTCCTGCAGACATTCCGCTAATTCCGCCGGCATTCTGCAAATCGCAGAATTGCGGAAAAATTGCAGAAACTGCAGAAAAATTGCGGAAAACCGCTATTCCGCTATTTTGTGGCGCTGGCGGAATTGCGGAAATAGCGAAAATGTCATGTTTCCGCTATTCTGCGAAGCCTGTGGAAGTAGCAGAATGAAACTAGCGGAATGAAAGCCTCTGCCATGCCGTTCCACTAATTGCGGAAACACTGTTTGCGCCGGAAATAGCTACCGCTGCGACATTCTGCTACAGCCCTAGTGGCCACCCTAGGTCTTCCACTCACCAGGCCATGGGGGTCTCTCTCCCCCTCAAAGTCTGGGGTCTCCCTCCCCCTGACCCTCCAAAACAGAGCATAGGTTCTCCCTCCACGCACTCACCCCCCATGCCAAGGGTCTCCTTCTCCTCCCCTATCTCCCAGAGTCTGGGGCCTCCCTTCACGCCCCCACACCTCAGAGCACAGGGTCTCCCGGACCCTCACCCACCAGGCCATGAGGTCTCCCCCCTCCCCGACCCTCCATAGCAGAGCATAGCTTGGTTCTCTCTCCCCCACTCAAGGCCAAGGATCCACCCTCCCGTGTCCTGCTCCCTCTCCCCAGAGCACAGGGTCTCTCTCTCTCTCCCCTCCCTCACCCACCAGGCCACGGGATGGCCTCGTTCCCATCTACCAGGCCAGTGGGCACCGCTCCGCCACCCCACAGGGCATGGCGGCTGTTCCTTCCTTCCCCCAATACAACAGATCACCCCAGCTCATCATGCTGTGTTCCTCCCCACACCCCATCAAGGTCATGAGTCTACTCCCTCCCCCCGCACTGAGTTCGAGGTTAACCGCCCCGCCCCTTTCAAGTGTGGACCGTACACACGGGGTCCCTGTGTTGTGGCACTGGGCAGGGCTCATGGGAGTAATAACAGTGGGGGATATGTGGAACACGCCCCCCCCCTGCAATTTAATCTGGAAATTCCAGGGATTTTGGGGTGAAGATTATGTGGGTCAGCATCCCCCACAAAATTTAGCCCAAATTTACACCCATAAAGACAGTGCCATAGAGATGCGGCGCACTGGGGTGGGGTGGGGTGGCACTGCTCCGAGGGCACCGTTAGGCAAACAGCATTTGGCTGCAGGCTCCCACCACCACCCCCCATGAGGGAGCAAGCAGCCAGGTAGTGGAGTCAGGAAGGGGAGGGATGAGAGGACTTTTTACCTGTGAGGTGAAATCCCAGGGAAGCAACTGAAAAGTAAAGGAACATCCCATAAGCAGAAACCAACCTCAAACTCCCCCTCCCTACAATTAAACCCAATTGAGGGAAGACCCACTAGCCCCCACTCCCCTCCCAGCGAACCCAGGAGTCCTGGCTTCCTGCCCCCCCTGCTCTAACCCACTAGCCCCC